>JAJDFE020000255.1:0-47769 GCA_021527465.2 Geoglossum glabrum | reverse complement strand
TGATAGTGTAGACGATCTGTTCCTGCTCTGGAGAGATTTAGAGCTACACGGTCGTCGGTGATTACCCCGCCTCTCCCTTCGGGCCCGACGGATCCTTAGTCATGGAGCTACAGACTCGGTGCAACGGGGGGGAGTGCAATGGCGTCATGATGCCGGCCTTTCCTTCACGTGGCTGGACAGAACGACGGAGACGAACCCAGCTATGAGGATATCTCGAGCGAGATGGAATCCACCAGTCTCCCTCTATGACATCTCATCGTGTCCTTGCTGCTTGGAGGCTGAGCATGCTCGGAGGAAGCTATTGGTCCTCGGGTGCGGCCTAGTAGTATGGACGATCGATTATTTTTGAGCGCCACGCCGTCGCTGAGTATCGTATGTCGCTAGGGCGATGCAGTACTAGAGGTTGTGTAACCTGTTAGTTAAAATTTTTTATATTATAATCCTAACTTTATCATATAATAAAAAAGGTTATTAACAATCACTTTGCTAGGCTATCTAACTTCTCTATAGTTACTCTTCCGAGCAGTCGCAATAATATAGCGATATCAGGCCTAGCTAGGTTAGAGATGCAGCGATATTTCGTGACTTAATGTCCACATAGGACTAACAGTTAGCAGAGGAGTATCATCCGAAAGATGATCTATTATGTAGGAATTGAGTTTGCTGTAGTTACTAGTAATCATCCAGAACCGGGCTGGCATTCCGTACTCATACAAGTGATTGTTTATAGGGAACCTTAGAAACATTAGCTACATTACTAATAAACTTGCTGAACTTTGTTGATTGCTACTATAGCTTCTTGAATGTGACTCTCAACTTCATGGTGAGATGTCCACAGCTTCATACGCAGTTTCGCCTCTAACTTCGCTCGCGCGACCGTCCGCCCCTATGTCCAGCAGCAACACCAACCCTCCGGCCGAGTATATCAATGAACTTGCCTATACGCTGTCATCATTCTCCACACCCGCGAGCACGTCCCTGGGATATCCATGCGGATGGGTGAACAAAAGAAACACCTTACGCTACTGGACAGTATCACATTGCTACTTGTTATTGAGGGCAAAGGGGAAGTCATCGCTGTGTCGTTCGTCCGCAGAGCTACACCAATAAACTTTTGTTTCTCGAGGAATCGCCCATGTACATGGAAGGAAACGGAGTACAGTCGAGCTGCGCTGCAGGAATCTCGCGTTACAATAATATGAATACGCGGCTCCAACCCGATCCCAGGCTCTTACTATAAGAATGGAGTCCATCGCCCCGACCATATTCTTGCAGCGCGACTCGACTGTATATCGGTACGCTACTAGGTATGATTAGGGGTTATCACCCATCAGAGACACTCAATTGGACCGCGGAGGTACTAGAGGTAGTTATAAGGATATGTATCGAGAAGGTGAAAGCGAGACTCCGAAAAATTACCAGTGAACTTAAGAGATGCGGGTTCGAGGCCTCGCCTTGAAGGCTAGGCGATATTGACAGTCTTGCTGTTTGGCGCATACCAGATCATGGAGGAGGGCTTACAAGGGTTTATGCCAAATAGGAATCGGCGGTCCCTAGGGTGTCCGACAGGGAGGTCATGGTCAGCTACCTTCGCATGGTAGTAGAGACTGGCGAGTTGAGAAATCCACTCGACGATATCCCTCGCCTCATGACGGTGATTACACCTAGCTATTCAATTAGTCTAACTAACTCTTCGATTTCAGTTCACACGAGTAGCATACATACTATCTTTTGTTAGGCTTTGCACTTCGTACAGACCCTGTACTTAGCAATCCGATCCCAACTCGATGGATCTAAAAACTTGGGGGTTATGCTGGCGCTATAATATCGACCACATCAATACTAGAGAATCCCGGCATCTACCGCCAAAGGGACATGATCAAGTTCGAGGAGGTAGGTTCAAACCCCCGTATGCATGGGATTATCTACCTGCGATCCTATAAAGATCCAAGCACCTAGGCAATCCACGCATCTAATGCCGAGAAATTTTTTGAAGATTGTCAGCGACTATGCCACGTCCAATGGGAAACCCACGATCGAATGGGGGGATATATGTAAATTCTTCCCTACATTAAAGGATATGGAAGTACCACAAAAAGGGGATATGAAAGTTACGACCCCTGTCCACTGTGAATGCACTGTGGCCTCATACCTGTTGGAGAATGTCCTTGCACAATCGATATTCGGGATCGGCATCTTGAAACACTCCTGCTGGTTGTGTGAGCGGTATCCGCAGTTCTTAGCGGAACCCGGCAGCTCCACCGGAGCCGCAAAATTCATCGTTTCTAGCCTTCAGGGAAAGATCTATGCCGCCCTCTAGCCCTGCAGAAGTGTCTGATCAGATGAATGAATTAATAACCAGTGGGATAGATGAAATCTCGGGGAATATGCAACGGACCGATAGAAGTGATTCGTGCCCGGGTTCCCCGGGCGAAGAGACTAAAACCGGTAAGTTTAGGTAGCAGGTGTGGGCAATGTTCTTGGGGGGTTGGGTCATGGGCCATTCGTCTAGTCAAAATCAGGGATAATTTATAGTCATGTCGACAATGTTGAAGCCATAGAAGATGAGTAGAGTGCCAATCAGGGAAGACCTAGAATGGCGTCAACCTGAATTCCAAGGATGAGGGCAGCCGGGCAGCGCTCTCATATATAGCTGAGAACGGATAAGAGGCTCTCAGGATAAGAATGGCCAAGCAGTGATATGGTGGGCTTTAAGAAAAGAGCACGAGGCCGTGGTGTGGCTGCTGCTAAAGAAGAGTTTCGACCTGAACCCGGGGGCGTCCCAGATAGCCAAGCGTCGCTATGGTGGGCGGCAGAGAACGGGCACGAGACGGTAGTGCAGCTGCTATCAGAGAAAAGCGTTTACCCGAACTCCAAGGACAAGAGTAGCCAGATGCTACTGTGGGCGGTGGAGTATGGGCACGAGGCGGTGGTGTGGCTCTTGCTAGAGAAGGGTATCGACTCAAACTCTGAGGACAAGGGCGAGAGGACGGCGTTATAACACACAGCAGAGAATGGCCGCGTGGCTATTTCGCAGATACTTCTAGAGAAAGTCATTAACCCGAGTTCCAAAGGCAAGGATAAACGGATGCCTCTATGGTGGGCGGCATGGAGCGGGCACGAAACGGTGATGCGGCTGCCGCTAGAGGAGGTCGTCGATCTTGACTGTGAGGACAAGAGGGGCCAGACTGTGCTGGACGTAGCGGAAGGATATGAGTACGGAGCGAATAGGTACGGGCTTATAGTGCAATTGCTGGAGGCCAGCCCCCGCCGCTATTCTAATGGCGAGAGTAGCCGGATGCCACTGTGGCGGGCAGCAGTGTATGGACACGAGACGGCAGTATAGTCGCCAATAGAGGAGGGCACCGACGAGGACCCCAAGGACCAAGGTGGCCGGACGGCGCTGTCGTATGCAGCAGAGAGAGGGCGTGAAGCGGTGCTAAGACTGCTGTTGGAACACGGAGCCGACCTGAATTCCAAATACGAGAGCGGTGGTCCAGCTACTGCCGGAACATGGCGTCGGCCCGAGCACCAAAGACGAGAGTGGCTGGACAGTATTATCGCATGGGGCAGAGAAAGAGCATAACATGGTAGGCTATTGGAAAATGGTGCCAACCTGAACTCTAAAGACGCAAGTGGCTAGACGGTGCTAGTCCACGCAGCACTGATGGCCAGGAAAGCGCGATGCAATAGCTGCTGGGAATAGGCGTCAAGTTAGACTCCAAGAGCAGCCGGATGGCGCCAGGGTGCGCGGTTAGGGCGAGGCGTGAGGCGATGGTGCGGCTGCTGTTAGAAAGGGGTGCCAGGCGGACTCCGAGATATTGTGGCAGGCGGTGAAGAACTAAGATGATGCTGTAGTGCGGCAGCTTCTGGAGGAGGGCGTCCCCGGGTCTCTATAAATGAGTGTGTCAGGACGGTTGTGTTTCTGGGGGAGACGGTACAGGCAGACTTAGACGACGAGGGGGCCTACTCGAACGCCAACGAGAGAATTTAAAGGGTGCTACGACAGACAGCAAGCTAAAGGAAACAGGCGACAGTGCCACTGTTATTAGACACAGACGTTGACCTGGGCCCTAAGGGTGGGGATGGACGGACGCTATGGCAGGCACAGAGGAACATGGGAACGAGGAGTGCAGCTGCTGCTGGGGAGAGGCGCAGACCCCAATTCCAAATATAAAAATAAGCGAACACTGTAACACCAGGCGAACAGATAGGAGGCTGAAGTTCAGGTCCTGCTAGGGGGGAAGCAAACTTGAGTTTTCACCGTCAATCTAGGGATGCCCTGCAGCAGGCTGGCTCCGCTCAGTCGATCTAGAACGCCGACCACAGAGAGCCGGATCCGGCTACCCAAGAGTAGTTCCAATAAAAATTAGAGAAAAAAAAAATATACCAAAAAGCTGAACGTGCCAGGTTTCGAACCTGGAATCTCTCGATGCACCGGGGCTTGGTCGTAGTCGAGCGCCTTACCATTGGGCCACACGTCCGCTATAAATAATGGGATGAGGCTAAGTAGGCCATTAGTGTGATTCTGGGCAGTTTTGCCCAAAGAAGTCGTTAGCGAACCCGTGCAAGGGCTAACCCTCTGGGCACTTCTTGCAAGTCTCACCAGCAAGCTTCACGTCTAGCAGTTCAACGCCAGAAATTAAACGAAATAATACTGTCTTATACCTCATCAGTAACTACTCTCAATTCATCCCCATCGTCAGTATGGATCACATGAGTTCGCCATACCGATTTGTCTCGCACTCGACGTCTAGCCCGACAAGTCGCACACTAGCATCTGAGTCTAAGATATTCTCTAGCTAACCAGCCCACCCTCTTTCCGGTAATAATGCCTAGGCGGCCAGTTTCAGCGTTTTTGGTGGCTATAGCGACGTATTTGAGATAACAATTTTATCTTTATTGCACCAGCCCTGGTAGCGAGGCGCAGGACCCGCCAATTGGTTAGTGGTGGCGCAGCACCGGAAGTCCGTTGTCCACCACCCCCCAGACGCGTCAGCCAAAGAAACATCTCCTTCAGGGACATATTAAAGCCCCCAGCTCTGGCCTTCGACTCAGTTTTTCAACACCAACCACCCTATTCTATACCGGTCTCACACTCGCTACATTCCTCATGGCTCCGACCGCAGACAAACTGGTCAGACCCGCGACGCTCGCCGCCAGGGCAGTCATCGCAGCTAGCCCCGCAATGCTGTTGTCCCGGCGCGACCTCCATGTCAATAACACGCAAAAAGTAACCCTAGGCATCATCGCCGTCTATGTAGTGGTCATCGCCCTTCTCTGGAATATCCCATATGTTCGCTGGGTGCTGTGGCCTTTCAAGGTGAGTTCTCTGACTACCGCCCATGTCAAGCCTAGATGTATTTAACCCGTGATATTACTAGATGCTTGTCATCGCCTTCCATGAATTCGGGCATGCATTCATGGCAATCTGCACTGGAGGGAGAGTCGATTCTATATCTCTAGATCCGAACGAGGGCGGTGTAACTCACATGCGAGGGGGCATCAACGCTCTGACGCTCCCTGCCGGCTATCTTGGGTCTTCCCTGATTGGCGCTCTGCTCATCTTCTGTGGCTTCAATATTGTCGCGAGCAAAGTCGCCAGTATCGCTCTGGGCGTATGCTTCTTGCTCACTCTTTGGTGGGCTAGGAGGGATTGGCTCACAATCGTGACTGTACTGCTGGCGGTCGGATTACTTGTCGCTTGCTGGTTTATCAAGCATGCTGAGGCGCTACGATATGTGGTAGTAAGTGGGAATCCTCCTTGAAAATTGGCAACTTTGGCTAAGGAGAATGGTTTCACAGCTATTCATTGGCGTCATGTCTTCTCTTTACAGTGCCTGGGATATTGTAAGATTTCCCCGCTCCCCCAACGGTATATATTGCTAACCACAACCGGCTATAGTGTGATGACCTTATCCTTCGCAAAGTAAACAGCTCCGATGCAAGCGTCTTCGCCAGGAGATATGGAGGCTCATCGCAATGCTGGGGAGTCATCTGGTCCATCATTTCTCTTCTCTTCATGGCCGCTGGCATTACCGCCGGTATCGCCGCCTTCCGTCAGTCAAATAAGCAGCAGCAGGGCGACTCAAAGAAATTTATTCCCACTCGTTAAAGCATCGGATATGGTCATGCTCGTCCCTAGCAGGGGTTTTCCACAGCCATGCTACCGCGACCAGCGATGTGGCGAGCTCGTGGCCGAGCGGGACGGCGTCGATGTATACTCGATGGACGATTACGGTCGGACACAACTGTCTATAGCGGCAGCAGGAGGGCTCAAGGCGGTGTGAAGCTACTAGTCGAGCGGAACAATATTGAATGTGAAGTTGAAGGACAACGAGAGCCAGACGCCGCTATCAACGGCAGGCACAAGACAGTAGTCAAAGCCAAGATGAAAAACAATATCGGAGGACATGAACACCCCAAGTTATAGTTATAGCGTAGTTTCTTCTTCCTAGGCTAGAGTATTAATACCCCAAATTCTCTATGATTTCGATCTCATTGAGAGTCCAGGGAGGACTACGATTTCATTCTTACTACCCGCACCTTCTTGCATGTTTTAGCTCCATGCAGTTGAGGACTGAAAGGTCGTACCGACCGCGCTCGTGATGACGCCGCACAACAAAGAACCTCTAGCCAACCAGTCACCCAAAATACACCAAACCACCCCCTTCCTCAGTGACACCCTCCCACCACAGTTCATTGCGACAATCATATGCACACAAAGCAGAACAAAAACCCCATGACAACCCGCTCCTTTATCCAAAGACCTCCTCCCCCCTCCCAATCCCTCCACGATCCCTTAGCCGCAACACCGTCACAACTAAAAAAAATAAAGCCTCCTACTCGGAAACTCCTCCACATCCTCAAAGAGAATTTCTCTCTCGATTTGCACCTAGCAAAAACAAACCTACGGAGCGTGGCTTCAAGAAAGGGACGCAAATCCCATTGAGGAGAACAGTGCGGAAACCGAGTTGTCACGGTTAGTATTCGTTAGAGGTTGGAACTGCTACGGTCGAGGCAGAGTAGAGCAGTCACAGCGTGGTCACAATGAAATTAGGGTATTAGTGCCACGGGCGCAGGAGACGACTTAGATTGGCTCATTAGTAACGATCTGGCTCACCTTTGAGGCAATTGAATACTTTACCCAATAGTTATTATAATAGCCCGAGAGCAGAGCTTGCCAATGCTCGGGCTCGGAGCATTCCCGAGCTCGGAGCCCGATGGCTTCTAGCTATCCCAAGTCCGCCGGCATTCCAGCATGAAGCCCAATGCCAATGGAACGCTACGGCATTCCATTGGCATCGGACTGCGCTACTGGCTGCCTAGCACAGTGGCGAGGCACATACCAACAGTATTCTTAGTGATATCTGCCCTTACTTGCGCAATTTCCCTTCCCGTTCTAGTAGGTCAGCGTCGTCGTACTAAGCTCACACGAGCAAGCAGAGTTTTGGGTGAGCATGGGTAAGCCCTTGAGTGGGCATGGGCCAGCCCTGGGTGAACAAGGACAAGGTGTAGTCGTAGGTATTTGTTCTTATCTCTCGGCTGGTTTCTCAATTTACTAAAATAGCTGAGAATCAACGCTCTAATCTCTGCATTTTCAACAGTAGGCGTGATTGCCATGTTCCGATCTTTTGAGAATATGGATTATTATTCTACAATCATTGCTAAAGCAGAGTTGGACGCAGCTGAAGGCGAAATGTATGTCAACCAGCGAGTAGTGGAGAGTGTGGGCAGGATTGCCGCTCTGCATGCACTAACACCTGCCTGGTATAGCTCGTGCGCACCGAAGGCGGGAATCATTCCCGGTTGGGGGGAGCGAAATCGCCTCTCCCAGGTCCGTCAAGGGCCGAGAAGCCACCACAACGTCAGTTCACACTTGGCGGAAAGGGTAATTCTGCTCCTGGGCGCCACCAAATTTTCCTACGGATCCCGCCAAAGGTGTGGGTCCTTACCAGAATTCACGACTTACCCACAGAAACCAAATTGACGCAATTATATTCTAGGTACGGGTTTGGAAGCGTCTGGCTTGCGGTGCTGCTGGTAGAGGGGGCGGGAAGAGACTTGTTTTTCGCTGTGTGGGGGTACAATGTTGTACAACGTGCTGACCGTGCAGCCCACCCAAAAACGGGTACCCCCGAAGTACAATCCAGACCGTTGCAAGGCGTTGCCACCCCCAAGCCCATCCATGATTCTACCCCGCTGCTCACTTATGTTTTTCGGCCGATCCCCATTTCTGGGCCCATGTGGGGGGGTTGACAATCTCCCGCCGAGAGCCAAGCGCCAAGAGCCAAGAGCCAAGCACCAAGATCCAAAAGCCAATAGCCCCATCTCTGCCCACGTTCCCCCTCCGCAGAAGGTGATTCGCGACACCAGCCATAACATCGGCCATAACGACTCGATTCAACCTCAATTTTTCAGTAGGCAGTTAGGCAGCCGTGCCAAAGGAAAAAATAATTATGCATCAGAAGACGCAGCTGAAGAGACCGGACCCGGTCACTCGCGTTGGTAAGTTTGATACTGCGGCGGCGTGTTTGGATAGGGTTTATTATTGGGTGAAGCTTGGTGGATCGTATCTCGAATGAACCCGACCTTACGGCATATAAAGACTCTATTTCGCTATCCTCCTCCTAGCCACGGTATTCCGGTATCCATCATCGACTAGCACCTGCTCGCCCTCAGTCAAGATGAAGCTGGACCAGTATACTTACGTCTTTGCCATTGGCACCTTTTTTGCCATGCTCGATGCCTTCAACAACGGTGCAAGTGAGTAGTGGCTCAGGCCTGGTCCTGTAGTATGGATACTGATTCATTTGATAGACGATGTGGCAAACGCCTGGGCGACCAGCGTCTCGTCGAGGTCCATCTCGTACAGACAGGCAATGATATGTGGAACCATATTTGAGATGCTTGGAGCGATCACTGTCGGTGCACGAACGGCCGATACTATCAAGAATGGCATCATCCCCAACTCGGCCTTCCGTGGCAATGCAGGCGTCCAGATGCTTGCATTCACTTGCGCGCTCGCAGCCGCCTCTTCATGGGTCATGTGGTGCACGCGTCACTCTGCCCACGTCTCGTCGACCTATTCTCTCATCTCGGCCGTCGCTGGCGTTGGTGTCGCGACCGTCGGGGCCCCCAAGGTCCAATGGGGCTGGAACAAGGGCAAGGGTCTTGGTGCCATCTTTGGTGGTCTGGCGATGGCTCCTCTCATTTCTGGCGGATTTGCTGCTACTATATTCATGCTCGTCAAGCTCGTTGTGCACGTTCGCAAGAGACCCGTGCCATGGGCCATCTACACCTCACCCTTCTTCTTCCTCATCGCCGGTACCATTTGCACACTGTCCATCGTCTACAAGGGCTCTCCCAGACTAGGCCTGAACAAGAAGCCTGCGTGGTATGTTGCCACCGTCACCATGGGCACAGGCGGTGGCGTTGCCATCCTGTCTGCCATTTTCTTCGTTCCATTCGTGTACGCAAAGGTTATCAGGAGGGACCATTCCGTCAAGTGGTGGATGTTCATCCTGGGCCCTCAGCTTTTCAAACGCGCAGCCCCTGCTGAGGCTGACCGGGCCAACGTTCCCAACTACGCTGTCGTCCAGGATGATGATGAGGACGAGCTGTCCTCTAGTCCCTCACCGAAATCCGCCAGTGGATATGATGTTAAGGCCGAGACTGGAGACATTTCCACCACTCCTGAGAGAGACGGGGAGAAGGTTGCTGCGGAAGAGGCCGCAAGGCCCACCTACAAAGAGCTCGCGGCTTCCGGCCGGAAAAAGCTGCATGCAAAGCTCAGGAAGAAGCGCGGTCCTATGGGCTGGGCTATGCGCACACTCCATGAAAACCCTATGGGCGATGGCCAGATCCACGAGCTTCACAACATGAAGCTTTTCGCAAAGCGCCTTCCCGCCATGATCGTTGTCGGTGCTCTTTACGGTCTCTACTATGACATCCACGCTGCACAGACTGGTATTGCCGGCACCCCGGACGGTGAACGCATGCGGCGTGTGTACTCACACGCAGAGAAGTACCCCAACGAAGTCGAGCACACCTACTCGTTCGTCCAAATCCTCACTGCTTGCACTGCATCCTTTGCCCATGGTGCCAATGATATTGGAAACTCGGTTGGACCCTGGGCTGTCATCTACACCGCTTGGTCTACCGGCAATGCCGCTGCTTCCAAGGCCCCCGTCCCTATCTGGCAGCTCGCCGTTCTCTCTGCAACCATCTCGGTCGGCCTTATGACCTATGGTTACAACATCATGAAGGGTAAGCGGAGCTCAACGGCGTACCTTGAATTCTTGTGCTGACTCGATCTTTGAACAGTAATGGGTAACAAGATCACATACCATTCGCCCAGTAGAGGTTTGTCGCCTTTCCTCCGGGCTAACACGGCATCTGCTGACTCTGCTCGTTTTTTCCAGGTTCCTCTATGGAGATGGGCGCCGCCATCACCGTCCTCCTCTTCTCGCAGTACGCTCTTCCCGTCTCCACCTCTATGTGCATCACTGGCGCTACCGTCGGCGTTGGCCTCTGCAACGGCACCTTGAAGGCGGTCAACTTCCACCGAGTCGGCCTCCTCTTCCTCTCATGGCTTGCCACCATCCCCATTGCCGGCACTCTCGGGGGAGTACTCATGGGCCTAGTGCTTAACGCTCCTCACTTTCTCTCTTCCGATAAAAAGACACCCACTTAAATCATAACTACCAGAAATTTCTTACTGTCTCTGGGGGCCTATAGGCGAGGGTCTGGAAGCCGGAAGCTCGGAACTCGCGCCTTTGAGCGCCCCCGTGCTGGTAGTATGATGATTTTGCGCGATCTTGTTTTTTCCCCATCCCATATATCCTTTTTTTTCATTCGGCAATCAGCCGTCACGACCGTGCTCAATAGCCCTCAATAATGAGCGGATTTCTATCCCTATGCGCCCCCACAGCACAAATTCCAATGACCTAAAATGGCCCTACTGCACTCCCGAGTATGGTATCTACGCTGGGGGGTGTCTAGTTTATATGTATGCTACCTACCGATTACTATAGCAATCAATATATAGTCTCCTCCGCGCGTAGCCCATCGGGGGCCTGACCAACTGATACGCGCTATGACCCTATTATGGCGCCCCCCTGAGTCCACAAAGATTAAATATATAAAGACAAGTGAAAAAAAAAAAAAAGACATGAATAATAGCACTCGTACGAGAGCTACGTGAATTTCCGCTGAAGCTAGAGCAAGCCGCCGGATATAAAAACAGCGTCTTTTACAACAAGGCCTAGAGCACGACAGACAGGGGCTGGACCAGGGAACCGGGAAAATATAATGTAGGGGGGGGGGCTAGATTTATATAGAGGAGGCCGGGGGACCGGATCACCGAGTGTGGGGCCGGAGAATTGACTGGGGCTCTAGAGAATAACCAAGACCGGAGAACACCCAAGACCCAGGACCAGAAGATAATCCGAGCCGGAAAAACAGCCGCGACTAGAGCAAAACAAAACAAAACAATCATCTCTATCCTCCAATCTCTCCCCTAACCCCCCACCCTTTCAACCCCGTACTTATATATCCATATCCCCCCCACCTACTCCCATTACTCCCATCTACACACGATCCCACGCAACTCACTCATACCCCATACCCCAGACCCCCTCCTCTCCTCTCCTCTCTACCATGCCTACCTACCTTACCCACCAGAAAAGGAAAAAAAAAAAAAAGGGGGGGGGGGGCAAAGGTTTAATTAAATTAATAATTAAAACGTGATAATACTTCCCTTCCCACCCTTCTAGGCGCAAAAAAAAAATTTGGCGGAATAAAATTAAAAAAACACTTTTTTTTTTCCTCCAAGCTTATTCGTTTAATATTGCTAACTCAAGAGGGGGGATAAGGGGTTGGAGCTCCCTACCACAGCAGGGAGATGGCGTGCATCATGTATGCATGTGGCAGTCGGGATTCGACTGCCTTGTCCTCAGGGTCGTCGGAGATGGCGAGGGTGAAGATGAAGTAATTTGTATTTCTGCTAGAGCTGAAGATGAATGGTGCCTCAATAGAGGGTGTGTCTAAATCAAAAGAACAAGAAACCTGGTGCATCACCATAGGCCCTTCTCCTCGCTCGCTACACGAAAATGCTCTAGGCCGAAGGGAATATTAGCTAGTTGACAAGCAGACTCGCAAAACCTTCACATCTTCTCTCTAGAGCGATCAGTATCAGCAGCAGATTGACCCTGGTACTGATATTGCTTATCGCCGAGCTGACCAATATCCCAACCCTGTGCTGAGAGATACTCCCTAAATTTGAAATCCTCCTCTGTAATTGTATCTTGCCCGATATAGGGGAGGCAAAAGAACGCTAGAGCCGCGCTGAAAATGCATAGCGAAGATGAAACAAAAAATGGATCTTGACCACTGCGAGTCGCATTCGGAGCATTGTCTTGAATGATTGGAAACAAGTATGAGCCAACGAAGGCGCCGACTTTCCCAAAGGCTGCTGCGATGCCATAGTATTGGCCCCGGATGGCGGTTGCAGAGGTTTTAGAGGCTGCAAGACCAATGTTGTCACCAGGCCCGACTTCTCCAAGCGAAAGGAAAATCCTATAGAAAATCAAGTTTAGCTAAAGCGATCTGTCACTGGAGCTAGAATATCTCACCCATATACTACAACGAACCCGGCAACGTTAGCAGCCTTTGCCAAGTGAGCGTAGGCACCAGCCATGATAAATCCTACGATACCCTGGAGCAAAACGCCCCAGCCAAGTGTGGCCTTAGGGCCGATCCAATCGCTGATCAAAGACCCAACGAGGGCCCCTGGTATGTAGAAGAGGTTGATCACCACATTCCAGCCAAATGCTTTGTAGAGGTCGGAGTTCTTCGCACCAAGGATGTTGTCGAGGATAGTTGAGGAGTAAATCCCAAAGGAGTATGCAGAGAACTAGTATCATTGCTCAGCACATTTTCGCTTCATACTTGAAGGTCACTAACATCGTAGATAAACCAAATCAAGGAGACAATTGTCAGCCGAAACCAATAATACCTGGCATTATCAGCTCTTATCAATCCACAACAGTGTATCCACTGACTTTATAATTAACAGGTAGGGCACTCTCGTTTCTCTCATAGTCTCACGCTTGAATTCCTCCGGTTCAGTCAACTTCAGCCGAAGGTAGAAGATGCTCAAAGGCGGGATAACCCCCAGGCCGAGCGACAACCTCCAGACAGCTCTTAGGTGATGCATGCCGAATATCCAGAGGAGAACCAAGGGCACAAAAGCAGCTATAACGAAACCCGCATCGATCATAGTGTTTGTGAAAAGAATAAACCATCTGTTGCGGTGACCCTTCTTCAGTTCTCCAGTGGCTTCAGCACAAGCAACAGATCCTGCTGGATATTCGCCACCAATCCCGATACCGAGGAAGAACCGATAAGCCGTCAATGCCGCTAGCATCCCGCCGATGCTTCCATGGGCACCATAGGAGCCCGAACCCAGAGCGGCAAAGACAATCAAGATAACAGTCGAAATGACCAATGCATACTTTCGGGAGTAGTGGTCGCTTGCATAGCCAAATACAAGCTGTCCAACAACTGTACCTGCGAAAGCAATCGATGAGACGTTGTTGGTAGCTTTGGATTTGCCATACTGTACGGGGTAGAGGCGTCTTAGGATTGTGTTAACAGATCCGATCACCTAGCAGTGAGAGTAACAAATTAGCAATCATTCTTCTCTGTGAGGAGGGATAGAGGCAAGGCGGATGGGCGAGGAGCCTACGCCGTTCAGGTAGCCGTCAGAGAAAAGGCCAGCGCCGCAAGCAATAACAGGCCAAAGCCGCTCCCATCGTCCTTTTGGAGGTTCGTCGAGAGGCGCAATTCCTTGCTCAGCATTAGAGGGGTTCGTGACTCTCGTGTTCTCCTCAGGAACGTCCTTCGACATCTCGAATAGAGCCGACTAACTGAGGAGGATCTCGGAGGGATAGAGCAAAGAGCAAGCGAATGTGCGGGCCGGAACTTGTGCCATGTGGGAGTACGAAACGGCTGGCTTATATGCTCCGTTTTGTAGCTTCGGCGCTTCTATATGCGGTGTGATGCCTGTTGAAGTGTGATATTCACTTGTGGACCGTTAGGGCAACTGTCATGCGGATCATACCCCACGGCTGCTTCCCTGCTCCTTGGGAATAGCATCCCCGTGGCATTCGATACACGTGCCTACTTCCTTCGCTCTGGTTTAGAGCTCTGGTTTAGAGCCCTTTCTAGCTCTGGAAGATGCGCCCGGAGCGCACCAAGGCGGCGGATGACTTCGAGAACTACCGGGATAACGTCCATCTGCAGAGACGTGGCCAATGGTACCGCTACTCCCTGGCGCAGGTCGCACTGGCCGATCGCCATTGCAAGTAGGTGCTTACTGGCTGCGTGTGTATCTGCTCACGGTCGAGCCGATTGCGCCGCTTCCCTCCCCACACAGGTACTGGGGCTGGTCATGCTGCTCGGGAATTTTGGTGTTGGTGATGAGACACCGCCTCGGCAGAAGCTTGGTCCTTCAAACAAGCTTTTCGTGATGAGCCCTCTTTTGTCCCCGCACTAGTGCGTGCTTGGCGGCATTGATTGCTGTCTTTTGCGTCTATTAACATGAGCCAAGGGAAGTCCCTTGTTTACATCCTTCTCCTTGTCTGCCCTGGCTCCATCTGATACAATCTCAAACTGCCCGACTATAGGTCTCCAGGTCAAACACGAAAACATAAACGAGATTGGACAATCGCAAGCTAGTAGTGCTCCCCCTCAAAACCTTCCACAGCCTTGTTGATTTCTCACGCTGTCTTCTTCCATACGCCATATAACCCGATTAAACTACTTGCTGTCCCTGCAAGACCAACGAATCCATCATCGAAGTTGGTTAATCCGAGGGCTGAAGTAGGAACTGTGAGATCGCAAAGGTCGGAGATGAGTTGGAGGTTGGTTACAGCTCGTTCTCTGTTTCGTGGCGGCGATTGGGGGTTAGTTTTCATTGCCGCTCTACAAGGTATTTGTGTGTGTGGGTGTGGAAATAGCGCACCTTTCAAGTCTCTTACTCTCAACTAAACTTTCCCCATCCTTCTTATCGATGCTCTGCTCCCGCTGGCGTAGCTGATACAGAGTATATACCCCCGCTACCGTATTGAACAAGAGTCCAACCAACCACGCCTTATAAGCTGCCCTCTGAATCCGCTGCCCCGCAGATAACGGTTTAATGCCCGAGGCATCAAGCTAAAGGCATCGTAAAATCATCAGCACCTCAGCGCTAAACTATTACAGACCAGGAGAAAATATCCCCTTACATAAGTAATCGAATCCAGACTTAAATACATCCCATACCCTAACTGCCTCCCGATAGCGCAGTACCTCATCACCGGATCCAGCGTCTTCTTTTCTGCCGCCTCCGCAGCGGCCCGGAAATGTTCCACGTTCTTGCCAACGCGCATCAGTTTCCGTGTCAGCCCGAACTGCTTCTTGATTGCTTCGTAGGTCTTGACCTGCGAGGCCGGGTGATTGGTGCGGTAGAGGTACCATGCGTAGAAGCGGGAGAAGTATTGAATCGTTCGGAGGAGCTTGTCGCGGCCGACTATGCAGACGTTGTCAGTTCCTCTATTTCTACGGGGGGTGTAAGGGTTCTCGGTGAGCGAAGGGCATACTAGTAGTCGCGACGAATTTCAGATAGTGTGCCACAGAGGGATGATAGACCAGCGCATCTGCAAGCATTGTGAACGAATAGGTCTTGCACGTCAGCGGAGCCTTCTAGCTAGAGGTCAAAATAGCGACGACTGAGTGATGGCGATACCAAAATCGTTGGGGGGAGCGCGGTGGAGCGAGTCGAAATGCCGGGGCCATATGAAGAAGGTGTCGAGCATCGAGCTTGGACCTCGGCAATTCATCAGAACCTCCTATTCGCGATCATATTTAATCTCTTGCGAGAGGAACCAGATAAAATCACCAGCACCAAACTACCGAACAAGAGAGATTGAGTATGAAGGGGTAACGTGCTACGTTCCAATTCACGACCCTACCTTACTCCACCCCACACTGAGATCGTATAATATACCTAGTACGCATACTCCTCGTGATCATAGTGCTCTCTTTTGGGCATACCACCAACGCGACAATGTGTGCAGCGGGAAATTTGAATGGTCTAGCAAGCAGAACCGTGGAGGTACCTGGGGAGACGATTCACTGGGGGTGCAATCGGTAAAATGTCTACTAAAGCTTGCTAACTTCCTTCGAGTAGGCATACAATTTAAATACCACCGCAAATCACAGGTTTTGACAGAACCTATTTCTAGGGGCCGTCTGCATTGCAACAAGTCTAATTGCCCATAAGCCATGCAACGAGTGCCAGCTACCTCGCCACCAGGGCGCCGCCAGCCCTCTAGTTAATCGACAGTTATAAAGTCGGAAAGTTGGAATATCCTAGGCTTTGTAAAAGCAAAAGGCTACATAAAAGCCTGAGGACGGTCCTGTTAGCAGAAGCTCCCACACGCATTGCATGCAATCTGGGCTTCGAGACTCACTTGCTGCCTCCATCTCCTCCTTTGAAACTAGTAGCGGACCTCTCCCTTTCTCTCTAACGCCCATTCTCTCGCTCAATGGCCCAAGAATAGGATCGTCCTTCTCCTCTTTCCACACGTCCGCAAAGGCTTTGCGATACGAGAGCTCTAGGTTGTAGTCTTCTGCCAAGCTATTGCCAAATCGACCGTAAGCACAAGGCTACTCTGAAAATATGTTCCGCGAGCACAACTCACGCTCTGAAAGCCTCCCAAGGCACAACATACTCCGGGACGTCCTCCACAGATTCTTCCATAAAGTAACTATACTTCCACCCGAACGGAGGCCTAAAAACCCCGTCCTTGGGGGTCTTGCCCGGGAACCGTACCCGGTAGATGTTATTTCCCCACTCAGCTACCTCATCTGCTTCTCCTTCCTCCTTTTCCTGCCCCTTCTGTAGAGACGCGCTATTTCCGTTAGACTCAGCGTGAGGAGGGCCACTACCCTTCCCCGCCATAGATTTGTGGAACTCGACAACTCCCTCGCTTAGTATATCTGAATTGGGGATAACGCCGATGAATCTTCCACCTTTTTTCAAACTTCCTGCAACATTCCTTAACATACCTCTTGCTTTTTCCGGGCTTTCGAATGCATAGTGCATGCAGAACATCATCGACACAACGTCAAATCCGCCACCTCCCCACCTCGCGCTTGCGGCTCCCTGAACTCCCGGGCCTACCCCGGGATCGATACCCACATCCCTGATCAGTGGTATATCTCCTAGCCATTCCCCATAAGCGTCTTTGACGAAAAAGTGCCCTTCGAAAACCTTCTGTCCCCACCCGCCCCTAAAACCGCCCCGGCCACCTCGGCCACCTCGCCCGCCCCGTCCACCGCCGTCCCTCATGTCCCGATATCTCTCTCTAGCCTGCTCGATCGACACATCCGCAGGGTCAACCCCAACATATAACTCAACCGGCTGCGGAGCTTGAGCCCACTTTCCAATGTCCCCCCCTTTACCGCATCCAATATCCAGCACCAACAAGCCCGGTTTCTCATTACGCATCCCATCAAGCCCCCCACCTTCCATCCCTTCGGCCCATTTAATCTGCTCGGAACTACCGGGTGTATAATCGTCGCACGGAGAAAATTTCTGTATCACCGAGCTCTTGACCCAATTGTTAAAACTCCTCAGCCCACGAATCTTACTTGCGGTGTTTCGCCACTCGCGCCCGCGCTGTGGAACGGTATTGTAATGCTGTTTGACTACATCGTGTACGCCCCGCGTCGCAGCAACCCTTTGTGCATCCCGGATCTCCTCCTGCTCGCGCTCGATTTGTCGTTGGCGAAGGGCCTCCCTCTCAGTGACTGAAATACGGGAAGCACCGCCTGGGCGCTTGAGCTTGCGCGGAGGTGAGCGGGGAGGAGGGGAGGGGGTGCGGCTTATAGGCTTTGGAGAAGGAGAGCGCCGACGATACGAATAATGCCGCTCTCGCCTGCGGTCGTATGGGGATCGGCGGCCCGGTGAGCGAGATCGCCTAGATAACAGCGGCGAACCCGATTTGCTCTGCTGAGTGTGTATATCTGTTGGAGTTCGAGCGCGTCCGGGGGGTCTAGATGAATCTGAGGTAGCCTTTTTCGAGAAGCGTGGCAGGTTCGCTCTTGTTATAGGAACTGGAGACGCCTCATAGTCGCTAGGGCGACTATCTAGGGAGCCTCTCTTAGCTTTCTTAGATGCAGGAGCACTCAAGCTGCCATCTTGCGCGTCCGCAGCAGGCGGTGAGCTTGACTCTTTGGTTGAAGCCATCGACGGAGAGACTCTGATGACGTCAGAGTGAGGTTCTGGTGAGCGTGGACGCTTCTTCCGCTTTTCCGGCAGTACTGGTGATGATCCTCCATTGTGCGAGTCTTCGATGCCTCGCATGTTGGGCTGTTCCTCACGTACAACAGTTGTGGGGTCTGGATGTTCGTTGGAAGGTGAGCTTCGTTTGACTAGTATCTGAATAAGGGATTAGACCCCAATCTACGTGAAGCAAAGTGCTAGGCGGAGGAATGGTAACTCGCTTCAGCATCCGTTACGGCATCATCTGGTACAGTTCTGCCATCCGCTGTGTTACTCTTCCTGCGAGCCCCCGGCTCATTTGACTCGGCTGCCGCATCCTCAGAAGAGGTGAATATATCCCGCGCCGGGTCATACATGGCTAGGGCCGGGCAGGTGTTGGTGTTTGTATTAGGTGGGTTTACTGTTGCGCATTGGTCTGACTTGACTGCTCGATAATCTGATAATCTGGGCTTCCGGTAAGGAGATTCAAAACGTTGAGGCGGAATGAAAGTCTGGTGTCGTCGCGCACGTGACGTAAAACTAGTCGGGTAATTTGCTGTTGCTGCTCAAGCTTCACGAAACGACATCCTGAGCTTCCCAGAATCAGCAACGACACTTACCATCAGCTCTCAGGGTTCTAGAATACAGGAGCCAATCACGTGCCCCGCCACTCTCCATACGATGGGCTCTGATCCTCAATACGCCAAATATCCTGATCTTGCCCTTGCGCAACACATCTTTACTCTCACCAACCCGTCAGCTTCAAACGCGGCCCAGCTATCGTCTCTAAAAGTACTTCAAGATGCAATCATCGAGCACAAAATGGCACCTCTCTACCGGCATCTTGCACACCCGGTGGAGGGCGTACTCAACTCAAGCAGCGAGGGCTCATCACAAAAGCCAGCAGCAGCACCTAGAAAGACAAGTACGGCGGTAAATATAATGGCAAGCAGGAAGATCCCTCACAAACTCGACTTCCCATGGGATGAGAAGCTGTATGGAGGATTAGAGAAGGAAAACAAAAGTGAGCTTGAAAGCTTTCAGAAAGAGGAGGATGAAGCAGCAGAGAAGGCTGGTGAGACGGAAGTACAAGCAGCAAGGGGCAAGAGAGCCGAATTCTGGGCCCGAGTTGGAGACAAGGTAAGATAGCCTACTATATCCTGGGGCTTCGGTGTCGGGAAATGCAGAGCAATCCTGGTTCGAAGGGGCTTTTGCCAAACTAACATGCTTTATTCAAACCTCAGGATAAAGCAATCTCATCCTACGAGTCGGTTTTTGAAAAGACCGGCGTACTAGGTACAAAAATCGATCTAGTTCTTGCGATAATACGCATTGGCATGTTCTTCGCGGACAAACTCCTTGTAAAGAAGAACGTCGATAGAGCAAAGGCCCTCATTGACACCGGTGGCGACTGGGACCGTCGCAATCGCCTAAAGGCCTACCAGGGCCTCTACCTACTTACCGTCCGATCTTACAACCTCGCAGCCCCATTGCTACTTGACAGCCTCTCAACCTTCACAAGCTACGAACTTTGCACCTATTCCAGCCTTGTGGTCTACTCTGTCCTTGCCGGCTCGGTTGCATTGAGGCGGGTGGACTTCAAAGCCAAGGTCGTTGATGCTCCCGAAATCAAGGCCATTCTTGGGGATGGTGAGGATAAACTGGCGGCCCTCACAGGAGCCGCATCCGCTGGGCCTGGTGCCGGGGATGAGGAAATGCAGGATGTGACCGGAGTCCCATCTGCCGCGGTATCTACAGCTGTCAATCTCACCACTCTTGGTTCTTCCACCAGCGGACAACTTGAGGTAGAGACTTCGGTAGACTTCTCGCCGTTAGCCTCCCTAGTAAAAAGTCTGTACAATGGCGACTACCGCTCTTTTTTCGCAGCGCTTGCAGCGGTGGAAGAGAATTTCCTAAGTCAGGACAGATACCTTTGGGAACACCGGGGCTGGTTTGTCCGGGAGATGCGACTGAGGGGTTATCAGCAGTTACTACAAAGTTACAGGGTTGTTGGCCTAGGAAGCATGGCGCACGATTTCGGGGTATCTGTAGATTTCCTCGATCGGTGAGATACTCCCGGCCTAGCCACATATCACATCTTGCTAACAATATATCCTAGTGATCTGGCGAAATTCATCGCCGCTGACCGTATACCCTGTACCATTGATCGCGTCAACGGAATCATTGAGACCAACCGGCCAGACGACAAGAATAAGCAGTACAATGACGTAGTCAAGCAAGGCGACGCTCTAATCACCAAGCTCCAGAAGTATGGACAAGCTGTTAGATTACGTGGGAGCGAGCGCGGATAGATAGCTACTACGGTGCTGTCTAATCGGCTTTATGGGGATGGACTTTCAAGCCGGTGAAACAACAATATTCAGCAATAGATGGCCACTAGAAAATCTCTGCTTTGACTCACTTCAAGCCCCGCTCGTTGCAGGGAAGCGAGGAATTCCGTGAACACATGTATGGAGGCCTTGGTGAAATTAGAGATACCATGTCCTGACACCATCAGCGGTAACCAAATCGGTAAATAAGTGCCATCGAACCTGTTGATCCTATGCATAAACAAGTTATCCAAGTTATTATCGCGCAATGCAATACATAAACCAAGACCGTGCCCCGCACAATTCAAAAGCTTCAGCATCACCTCAAGATAGAACGATCCTGGACATTCATTCGCCAGTCTAGGCCGCGGGATTGATCAATGGCTATGAATCGATAGCGCTAACTGAGGTCGGGAGATACAGGATTGATAGGGCCGATTGAGGCCGAAAGAGACGCTGCCCCGCATGGCAACACGGAAGTCCATAGGAGCGAGAGTCTCGCAAGCAACACAATCGACAGTGAATCGCACCATTGGCAGACAAAGACAGATCGTGCAATCTCGAAGTAGAGGTACATGTAGGGCCACCCACTGTTAACATTACTTTTCAAATCCTCCCGATACCGGTCGCAATTTTTTCCTGAGGCTTTTTCCTTGCAGGTCCGGTGACACCAGGGTTTGCTTGCTTCTGTTGATAACTACATATTCCTTTTCGCCGTATACATATAAGGGTCTGATAGCCCCGAAAATTCCTGAATCCAGGCTGACGGCCAATTACCCTATAGACCCCCCTCGAAACTCGCTGTTGTCATTTTCACCGACTTTCACTTGGACCATGTCTTCCACACCGCAACTCCGCTGCCTGACCATTGATAATATCAACCCTCACGTTAAGGCTGCTAAGTATGCCGTACGTGGTGAGCTAGCAGTGCGCGCTGAAGCATACCGCGCGAAGCTCGCCCGGTCACAGGACGGGAGCCTTCCTTTCGAGAAGATCATCTCAGCAAACATTGGGAACCCACAGCAGCTAGACCAAAAGCCAATCACATTCTTCCGCCAAGTGCTCAGCTTGTTGGAGTATCCCCCTCTGTTAGAAAAAGAGGAGGTCCTGTTGAACAGTCTGGGATATGAGCCGGATGTAGTTGAGAGGGCTCGACGGCTGCTGAAGGAATGCCGCAGCGTTGGTGCATACAGCCACAGCCAAGGCATTCCGGGAATACGGGAGAGTGTTGCAAAGTTTATTTCCGGTAAGCCTTCGTTATTTCATGGACTGTGGAATTATCGCTGAACCCTTACCTCCCCACAGAGCGAGATGGCCATCCTTCCGACCCCGCTTCTATCTTCCTCAGCGGAGGCGCTTCTTCAGGAGTCAACACTCTCTTGCATATCATTTGCTCAAACCCTGAAACTGGAGTCCTGGTTCCTATCCCCCAATATCCTCTCTACACCGCCACACTATCTGTCATTAATGCCCGCTGTGTGCCGTACTACCTCGACGAGAGCCATGCATGGGGGACTGACATGGATGCTATCCGATCTTCGCTAGCCAAAGCCAAATCAGAAGGAACAGATGTTCGTGCCGTCGTGGTCATCAACCCCGGTAACCCAACTGGTGCAAGTCTAGCGGAGGAAGACATAAAGAACGTTTTCGAAATCGCAGCTAAAGAGAAATTAGTCGTTATTGCCGATGAAGTGTACCAAACAAACGTCTTTATAGGCCAGTTCCACTCCTTCAAAAAAGTCCTACGGGAACTGCAAGCTGCCGAACCTGGAAAATACGACAATGTCGAGCTGGCATCGCTACACAGCGTCTCCAAGGGAATGGTGGGAGAATGCGGACACCGAGGAGGCTATTTCGAACTCGTAGGGTTTGATCCAAAGGTTGCGGAAGAAGTCTACAAATTCGTCAGCATCATGCTTTGTCCACCCGTCACTGGCCAGTGCCTTGTGGATTTGATGGTCAATCCACCCAAAGAAGGGGAGCCCAGCTATGCCCTGTATAAACAAGAATACGACGACATTTTTGCAGGCCTGAGGGAGAGAGCTTATGCGCTCCATGGGGCCTTTGCGCAGATGGAAGGCGTCGAATGCCAAGAACCCCAGGTAAAGCTCCGTTATCCTAATTACTTTAAATTTCCATGACCGCTAACCTCTGTGTGGCGCGCAGGGCTCCATGTACCTCTTCCCGACCATCAAACTCCCCCAGCGTGCCATTGAAGCTGCAGAGAAAGAAGGCCGCAAGGCCGATGAGTACTACTGCTTCCGCCTCCTCGACGCGACAGGCGTGTGCGTCGTGCCCGGCTCGGGGTTTGGCCAGAAAGAAGGCACGCTGCATTTCCGGACTACATTTTTAGCTCCGGGGACGGAGTGGGTGGGGAGGATCGTTAAGTTTCATAAGGATTTTATTGAGGAGTTCAAGGACTAAGGCTTGGGGGTGCCGGGTGTGTATATTTAGAGGTGCGCGGATTTAGAATGATAGAGTGTTTGTTCCCTCTGCTGGGAAAGGAGGATGGAAGGATGTTGTTGGTATGGCAAGGCGAGTGAGCTAGATGGCGCTGAAGTTCTCTCGAGTGTCAAGCATGTTAAATACACAACTTCCATTCTCCTTTGGTTTTAACGAAGCCCAAGAAAATATCCTATTATCATCTTCGAGAAGCAGTAAAGGAGGGCTTGTAAATGATTACAGAGACTGATTTAGATGATCTGACGGAGAAAATGCAGGAGTGCTGCTAGTATATTATTGCATTAAGGCAAGTATAGAAGGAATTCACTTCGCAGTAGTAAATATGAAGTGGCAATTCAAGCCGTGAGGCACAATTGACAGCCCAGCGCACACCAACAAAACCTATACCCCATACCGGAACAGAGCCACAAGGCATACGATACGAGCTAGTCAACTCCATGGGGCAACAGAGATTACTCATCTAGACGTTTTACCCCCCCCCCCCCCCCACACACAGACAAAACCCCCATGTCATTCCATCCATCCTTCGCCTTATCGAGTCAGATCACACACACCCTCCCCCTCCCCCGCGACCAGGAAAACAAGGGGTGGGAACGGATACATATTACATGGCATGCTGCAGCTATGTTAGACACGGTAACATGGCGAGCGGGAGTGAGGATGAGCGGGTTCGGTAACGGAGCAGGAGTTTGTGAGATATGAAACGGGATGGTTTTGTATATATATATATATAATATATATAATATATACGGCTTTTTTTAAAACCCTGGGACACACGAGGAAGGACCGATTGCTCGGTAGGAAGGGGGGGGTCAGCACAGCGAGTCAGCTAAAAATATAAAAATAAAATAAAAAATAAATGTCAGATGCGGAAACATGTCAGCTTTTTTTGCGTCATGTTTATTCTTGTTTGTCGGTGCTGTACTTACTCAGATAACGTAACAACAAACAAACCCCTCAAACCCCCTTCGTCTAGGGTGTTGGTAGGGTTTGCCAAAAAAAAAATATTTCAAAATAAAAAGATTAAAATAAAAATAATTCATATTTTCGTTGAGAAGATCGAAACGCAAAAGCGGGGTAAGGTATCAATAATCTGTTTGGGGAAAGTGTTTTTTTTTTCTTTCTTTCTTTCTTTATACGGTTAAAAACAATGATAAGATTCGATAAAGAAACATGTCATCCAAGAAATAACAAGGGGGGATAGTCCCCAACGCGAAGAAGCCCCTCCTTCCCTAGAGTGTGGGGGGGAGGATAGAGGTAACGAAGAGGAATTTACATATGGGATCGTCCATCAGAATCCTAGTTACATTTACGGACTCGGTGGTATGTAAATGAAATACACGCATGCGCCTTTGTGTGTGCCCACTGAATCCGGTGCGAAACGCCGACGAAAACCTGTACACGTATACAGCGGTGATGCGCGGAGTAGGGCGGTGTGAGGCTCATTTCAATGGTTATGAAGTCCCTCGTGCCAATGCAGACCGCCCAGATTGCGATGGATTCCGCTCTTGAATTACCGACCGGACTCCTTCTCAAAGCCCACACCTTGCTTCTTTGCCTTGGGTGGCTCAACTCCAAACCCGCTCTTGACTTCCTGAGCCTTAGATTTGCTAGTTGTTGTGGTCGTATTGCCCTTCTCTAGATCCGGATCCTTTCTACGGGGGGTGGGTGGTTCTGCGATCTTGGTGACTCCCGTCTGTCTTCGCGCAGACTTTTGAAGGTTTGTAGTGGAGAGGTTGTTTTTGAGGCGGACCGCAGAACGGCGGATGGATTTACGGACTTCCCATTGCCTCTTTTTGGCGATGTAATAGAACACGGCGGATGCGACTGGTGGAGACGTTAGCGTCCTAATTCTGCAGCTTGCGCCAAATGGATTGGGATAGAACTCACTGCCACCACCGCCGACTATGACAACAACGACTATTATGGCAATTTCGGCGCCCTTGGACATGTGCATGAATCCACCGTCTGAGCCAGATGCTCCCGCGTTAGCCCCTCCTTGTGGGCTAGCCCCGTCATCGTCCCCCGAACCATCTTGCGCGGAGCTCCCCGTTTGCGCGACGACGGACAGAGCCCTCAAGAGGAATGATAGAGCCAAGGCGAGGAGAGTGGTCGTCTTAGCCATTGCTGCAGTATGCCGCAGAGAAGAGAGATTCTGTAGATGAAAACGAAGCTCCCAGGACCTGCCTATGCGCGGGTATTAAAAGGAAGCCAGAAATAGGAGACTGGGCATGGTTGAGAAGATGCGACACAGCGGGGATATGTACTCCAACACCCTCGAACCGGAAGGCAGCGTGCCGGTCACAAACGAAGCGCTTAGATCCTGTCATCCAGAGGAAGTCGGGACGGCTTGAACCCCAGCGAGACTGGAATCACACACATCAGCACCGCGCAGTCAATCACAGTCTCCCCCAGGAGATTCAGGAACGTTGGCCGACACGGCCATTGGCACGGACACAGCGCCAAGACGATCCCCACTGCCACCGGCGGCTGGAAGGCCATGCGGCTATTTCCAGCGCCAATCAGGTGCGGGTGTGTCAGAGCGCCCTGGTCCACCACCGCCTGCGCACTTGCGTGAGACCAGGAGCGATGCACGTCGCACGTTCATCACATTCCGTGCAGCGTGGCCGCAGTTGCAGGCCGCGTCGTCTGAGGGGCGGGGACCTGGACCGTAGAAGAGACCTCTTCTATCGTCGGTGCTGATTAGCTGATTGACAAATGTTGCAGCATCGCTTGGTGCATGCAGCGGTCGCCCAGGTCTTCAATCCGGCCTGGGGAGCGGAAGACACAACCCCTACGCAGCCGCACTCGTCTTACGCCTTCGACGCTGATCGGATCGACCCCTCGGACACAACACCGGAAAGGGACGTTTATGAGCCTGCCTGATATTCTCGCTTTTGCTTTCGTTCCACTAGACAGCACATACCTATTAGACAGACGGTTGTTACAGTAGAACGATTGCAATGCGGTTGAGTGAACTGCCCTGCAGACTGAGATCGCGCAGTCTCACGCCCATACAATGTTGTGCCTTTTTTTCCCCTCTCCCAACTCCCCCTCTGTCCGTCATTCCCAGGATTCCCCAAGCTCCAATCCGCCTCGCTCTCCATCTGGAAAGCCCTCCCTACAGCTCAATTGCCAATTGATGTTCCCCATCTCTCAGATACCACATGGGAGGTTCCTATTATCCCGACCTCCCCGGAACGTTTCTTTCGCTTCCATTTCCCTCTCTTGATCAATTTCTCCAACTACCTCTCCAGGCACTCTCCATCTCGTCGTCATAGACGACGAGATTCTTCATTCAAGAATGGACCACCCAGGGGATTCCTCACTCCCAACGCTTCTGTCGACACCTGTTGTTACCAGTGGCTGGGCTAGCCTTGGCAGCGGTATGAGCTCCCAACTACCTCAGCTCCACCCTAGTGATCTTGGTAGCCAGTTCGGCCGCAATACAGCTAGTGTGACTAGCACATATGCGGGTGCGGATCCCCACGACCATATATCAGGGTTTGTTGAAGATGGAACGGATGCTAGTCGAACTATGGCGCCACCCGACTTGCCGCTAAAGCAAAGACTCGAGACTACTCACACGGAGACTTTCTTACGTCTTGAAAGACCTTCTATAGTAGAAGATACGCCTCAGTTCAAATACGGGAAAGCCGAAGCCTTAAAACTAGACTTTAAGGGACGCGGCAAAGATGCTCATGTTGAAAATTCCGCTCCAGGCCAGATGCCTCGCACTGTTGTGGCTGACTCAGGTCAATTTAGTCCCCCTCCATCCAGTTTCCGGCTATAGAGATGTTACTGAGGATAGGTACACGATCTAGGCAGCCCTTTACTACCAAATAGAGGCACCATCATCGATCACAACAATCAAATGAGCTCAGGTATTTACCTGTTTTAGTCTTCACCAAATTTCCGCTAACTCTTATCAATTATAGACACCCGTGAAACCCAAGCAGTAAGGGTACACAGAGACATACTTCAAGCCAGCGGCCACGAGCTATCGGGAGTTAACCCAGCTACTGCGGATACACATTATGCTCCGTATGTCTTTTCTAACTTCCAGGGCTATGCACACGACATCTACAACTTGTACTCCTGCTAATCGTAACTGCGCTAAATACATCTAGAACAGTGCCTGCTAGCAACCCGCGGAGTGATAATACACTTGAGCGACTTCCGCCTCCAAATATCAGACAAAAAAGGAGATCGAGACATCAAAGGTATAGAGAGGCAAGTCTGGGAAGTAAATTTGGCACCGGTTCCAGCCAGCTCGCATTCAGGCATACCCAAGTTACGCCCCCGCAGACATCGAGCGCGCAAAACAGTCGCGCCAGACAGCAGGGCAACAGCAGCACCCCTCAGCAACCCCCGTCCACAGAGTCCCAATCCCACAGTCCACGACCTTTCCTTGATCTCCAACTTAACGTTACAGAATTGCCTAAACGCCAACCGCAGTTCACCACAGACTCAGGAAGAACTCAGAAAAGCAGGAACAAATCAGTGCGGGAACCTCGAGCCCTGTCACCCGAAGTTACGATCATTTCAGACAATGACGACGAAGACGACGCTGTGACCGTCGCATCCACTATTCAGGATGTAGACCTGGGGGAGGCTGGCGAAGGAGGTTCTGCTAATAGCCTTCGGGGCAACCAGCTGCCGCAGGTCCAACCACCTCAAAAGCAGAGTACGAATGCGATAAGGAAAGAAAACACCACCCACGGTATCTCTCATCCATCGTTAAGGGCTAGAGTGCCGGCACCGCAGGACCATACGACACCCCAGGGCGGACAGCCACTCCTGGCTTGTGAGCCTATAGAGGACTCGGATATACGCCGACGCAAAACGACAAACGATAGATACAGAACCTGCTCCGCTGCATCCCACATCAGGCCGACACAAATCTTTAATAGACAAAGCCCGAACGAATTTAGGGTTGAAAAGACGCAGTCAGGGCGGAGCAATCAAACCTCGTGTAACACCTCTGAGGATCCACGGGCTCCAGCCAGGACGATGGAGGCAATAAGGACACTTTCGGAGTGTGTACAGTGGAACAGCGGGCAACTTGAGGCGAAGGACGCAGAAATTCGGTCAAGGAAGGCTCAAATCAAGAGCCTAAACATGAATATTCAGCAGTTGCAAGAGGAGATCGATGTTCTCGGAGATGAAAATGCCGAAAAGAAGAGGCAACTAGAATCAACCACAAAACAGCTCG
The DNA here is from genome assembly GCA_021527465.2 of Geoglossum glabrum. Classification (NCBI taxonomy): domain Eukaryota; kingdom Fungi; phylum Ascomycota; class Geoglossomycetes; order Geoglossales; family Geoglossaceae; genus Geoglossum; species Geoglossum glabrum. Next base: position 19,448 of record JAJDFE020000255.1, on the reverse strand, counting down.
AAGAGTACCAAATAAAGTATAGCGGTTTCAGAAAGGTTTTAGATGAATTGGCCAGCGATGGCAACACTTGCAAAGAAGAACTTCGGATATTGACCCAACGTTACGAGGGCGCCGTGAGTGATAGAAGCAAGCTAGAGAACCTATGCAAGGAAGCCAAGCAATCAACATCGGGTCTAGCAAGTAGAATCAGAGACCTTGAGAGGTTTTCGGATGAAGCAGGGCATGAAGTACTGCAGTGTATGTTACAGGCTCAGTCTCAGTTACGCCGCTGAACTAATAATAACTAACCAATATCCTTTGCAGTGCAAACGACAGTAGAAATCCTCCGGAGAGAATTAGACGAAAAATCTGGGCTCCTTGCCGCAGAACGAGACCGGACCTTAAGACTAGAAACTGATTCAGCAGTGAACAACCAAAGACTTGAAGAACTGAAAGAATTATTCACCGGCGGCCAGCAGAGCATACTAGCACAGTATGAGCAGAGCAACCCAATTTCACCTCCATTAAACTGACATTCATAGACTCGACAAGCACGTTCTCCTAGCCAAGGAGACCGGGAAGAACGAGAATCTTACACTCGAATCCCTCGTAAAAATTAGCGACCTAATCGCAACATCCTCGAGTGAGGTTAGTGGCTTAATAACTTCATCTTCTAATGAGTGGGGAAACCCTCCCCTCTATGATAAAAATTCATAGCCCACTAATTTCGTCGATCACTTAAAAGAATATGTAGGTGTGTTACGCAAGCTGGGATAGAGCGGGAACAGCTTCTCAAAGATGAGATAATCTCACTAAAAACCAACGCGATGTTATTGGAACAACAGAACTTGTCTCTTGTCGAATCTAGTGCTACAGCGGCGAAAAAATTGCATTGTAGCGAAGAGAAGGTTCTTGGGCTTGAGAAGGAGATTGTTGCTATGGGGTCAGAGCTCAGATCATCGAATGAGGGGTTAATTTTCCATTGCTATCTTTTCGCATCTTCCCTTCCACGGCACTGACCTTACCTGTTGTCTCAGGCTCTCGGTCCTCCAGCTAGAGGTAGCCCGTCTTTCAGCCATACCTCCCGTCGATCCTAAAGTCCTCGCCGAGCTAGAGGAACTTAGGACGGTTAATGAGAACCTCCTCGCCAAGCTGGAGGAGGAATATCGCAATGTCTCCGCCTATAAGGAGGGCGCTGAGCAGGCAATGGGTAAGCTCGCGCTAGCGTTGGAAGAGACGCGAGACCTAAAGGTAGGAAGGAAAGCAGGAACCCAAGGAGGGAATCAGCTAACCTCTTAAAAAGAACTCTATTGCAAGTTTTAACAAACAGAAGTCCGAGTATGAGCAACAGGTTCGTTGGTGTACCCAACTTCAATACCCCTCAGCACTAAGTTGTTTCCTAGGCTAAGCAGATCCGTGAAGACGACCGGATCCTCTTTCAGAAAACTGCGGCCAGTGTTCGCCAGGAGGAACTATTCCAGTTCGAGAGATCGATCCAGCAAGCCACAAATGCGGTGAATAAGGCAGAGGAAAAGGCTGCACGGGTCACACGACAAAAACAGCTTACAGAGGAAAGCCTATTCGCCCTTGAAGAAAGGGTAGAGGCTCTAAAAAAGTCCGAGGAAACTGCTGTAAGCTAGCTTGTCTCTAGGGAAAGCAGCCTCGTTCTCATGGGGGACTCTAGAACCAGAATACTAGCCAGATGAGGGTTGAACTAGCTGCGAGAGATACTGAGGTCAGATACCCTAGTTTTCCACTAGGGGAAGCCGCTGACACTGTTCTGCATAGATTGCTAAACACCAAGAGCAAATTAAAATATGGCAGGAGTCGATCTCCCGTGCTGCTGAGATGGAGCGGCGCCTAATAGCATCCGAACGAGAAAGGGATGCAGCTGAGGCCAAAGCCCTGGAACTAGAAAACGAAATGGCTAGACTAGAAGAAGCTCAGAAGGCGGAGCTCGGAGCTAAACCCCAAACAGGGAATACACCCCAGTGCAACAAGCCCTCATGTCCAGAAGGCGTTGTGGCACATGAGAGACAAGAGCTACCCAGAACTGTTAGCTTCAACAATTCCAGCAGCTCGCCGGCAAAGGTAGGGGACGAACTAAGTGTCTATCCTTCGATCGGACGGACTCAGACTATAGTGCGAAATATTAAGACCCCAAACGCGATCGAACGGTATTCGAATTCTAACGACCGGCTACTAGAGATGGAGGCCTTCCCAATGCTGGAAATACAGCGGCCAGAGTCTCCAATGGCTAGTTTCCTTCAGACTGGTGCGTGTGACAATGGCACCGATTCCGAACTCTCCGATATCCCAGAGTCACCCCGAGAAACCGCTCCGCGTAAGGAGGCCCAAAACAGCAACACGTCAAAGAAAAAACAGACTCCCCCAGAGGCTACACCAACCAAGCCATCCGTCGTTATACAAAACCAATCGCACAAGGCCACAGCAAATCACCCGTCCCCCATAGTGCCTAAGTCCACCCGGACGTATCGCAAGCGTCAAGGAGACGAAGACCACAGGGTTCCCAGGAGTCATGGTAAGAAAAGAGCGAAACTTGGTGATGTAGCAACCGCAGTTCCAGATTCGCAAGTCTTGGACAACAACAAACCAGTGCCCCCAGTGCGAAGGCAGAGCGGTAAGTCTCTTCAAATCACCATCCTTTTTCCCCCTCCGTGAGAAGGTAGCTGAGAGGGAAGTTCCTGAAAGGCAGACTCACAACCCGCCACAAGACCCCAGCATCAACGAAGAAAATGCAATAAACCTGCTCCAGGAGTCTAGACCGTTTGTGTTTACTAGCTTTATCACTCCCACATGGAAGAAACCGGTCTCGCCAATATCGCTATATATCGTGCCTCCAAGCATAGCATATTGCTATTCGTTTCTTGGTTGTAGCACAGTGACTTGCAGGCCCGAACCTATGCAATAATTCTAAGTTTTACAATATAATTTTATGATTATCCGACAAAGACCGTTTGAATGAGAAAAGCTATCGATACAGATGGTCGCCATAAAGCAGAGCCCACGCGAGACAGCCTTCTTAGCAGTAGTTCCGATATCCAGCAGTCGACCGTTTGACCCCCATTGTCTCCAAAAAGACGCGGGATCTCGTTGACGAGCAGAACCGGGGGATATCTGAGCCAAACCTAGCCCCAGCCATACACCCAACTCCCCGTCCTACCGCTGCCCTCCACGCTTCTGCTCCAAAAATAGAACCTTCCTTTTAACTATCAAAAGTAAACGCAATCAGTCTCGCTCCTCCATCAAGGAATTCAGCCCTGCAATTGATCAAGCAGTTGACGTTCGCAGGCAGGGAGGCCAGAGGAAGGGAGGCAAAAACCCACCGACAGGATCATATTTCAGCATGGATAGTGGACGGTGTGTACGCGGTCGGACGAACGTCTTGAAGTAGCCCGTCATTGCCATGCTGATGAGGCGGACAGAGATAGTACGGGATTTTGCTAGGAGGGAATTGTCAGCTGGAGGGAGTCGTTTCGATGGCGCAGAGTAAGACATTACGTTTTTTTGCCATTCTCCCTCTCCTCCGTTCAGACGGCTATTCTAGCTTCCGTGAGGGAGGGTGGCAGAGCGAGGTTGTACTCCGGAGTTGGTTGTTGCGGCTCTGCAGGGAAGAATTGAAGAGCTCGGTTGCCTTCTCCTGCACGTTACCTTTTTTTTTTCCCAGAAAAGACAAAACTCATGTCTCCAAAGTGAGGCAAGCAAAGTGAGGCAAGCAACACGCCCACGCAACCCTTTTACTACATCACCAAGTCGATGCCAAATCCGGCGACGGAGGAGAGCTGGGGCCAACGAACTAATTCGCTCAGTGAGGCTTCCCGACCTCAAATCCCTGGGAGATTCGTATCACCTTCACATGATCATGCCCAGGAACCGGAGATAACTGACAAACCTTCCAAGGCTGACGGTGCTAGCAGCTCGCAATACGCAATTGCCTTCGGGGATACCCTCGGCTTGTGCTCCAGAGGGCCGTGCCTGAGGAAAAGCAATGTTCCCGCCTCACTTTCTACTGTCTACGGAGAACTGCACTGGTGCGCGTCGCTGGCAATCGAGCGACTATCGCCGTTACATATCACGCAGGTGGCCGGGCGCTACTAGCTAGATCATTACTCAGAGAAACTACGGGAAGTACAGAGCAGGAGTCGGAGTCTGATGTCTGCGTATCGAAGTGTCTCGGCCTCATCATCCACCCAGCTATTGTAGGCGGGGAAGGTAAGGCGGATACCACCAACGGCATAGCATAGCCTGTGATTCGACATCTTTCTGCTGGACTGGCAATGTCGGGAGGGTCCGTCGATCGGCGGCCCAGTCCTACCTACGTAAACGAACTGCTGGGGTGAAATTCGTAAAAACGAGGCAAACCGCGAGATAAGCTGGCGACGTGATTTATTCGCCACCAAGATGATATTCGGGACAACTCATGGTGCCGGTGATTTACCTTCGAGCGCCTCTGCACCACAAGGGAACGACCAATTCCCTAAGTGAGGGCGATTTTTAGTGACGATGGTGGTGATCTATCGGATACGTGTTTCAATCTCCTGGCTTCTATTTTTCGCTGGAGCGATCTACAACCACCATAAACTATGCAGGGATGCTGTATACCATCGACAATTCTTTCGTCTCTCAAAACCCGACGGAAGTACGAATAGAAAGGAAGAGAGCGTCCTAAAATCGAGATGGAAGTGAGACCCGACAAATGTGAGAGTCGAATTGAGCATTTAGTCGAGGCTCTTACATCATTGGGATGTGCAGCCGCTAGTATAGTGTGCTTTTGTAGGGAGAGACAAGAGACAAAGCCTCGATTCTAGAATTCGCTAAGTTTCCAGGTAACTTTGAGAGTCTGGCTTAGCAGTTGGCCAATCAATGTCTGTCTGGTGCATGGCGGAGCGAATCGAGCCAGGGCATGGAGGGGCGGTGCTGTCACAAGAGCCGCCCGCTAAGTAACTGGAGTAGGGAATCGCCAGGAGGCCCGAACTTCCATTCGGTGAGATTTCAACCGCGGGAAGGATGGCGCTCGCATCGCATGACGTCGCTGTTATTTCCAATTTCTTTGGGGAGCGATGAGTTTCGGTTTAGAGGTCTGTGAGGGGAGGGTTGGTCACTGTCCACCGGTGTCACTTACCGCGCTATTACAGTCGCCGCTCGTATTTTTTGTAAGAGACCGACAGACTGCAAGCATCATCGCGGCAGTCACAAAATAAATGGAAGCACGGGGATTTGCATTCGTTTTGTGGAGCGGCGAAAGCCAAAAAGAATAAAAAAGGAAAGGAAGGGGCAAATCAATGAGCATCTGCATCGTCAGTGATGTTCAAGCGCTGGACACGTAGAGCGCCCCAACAGCGATTGCCCCCGACGGGCACAGTTAGTTGGGTTGGCAGAATGGGAAAAAGGTGGGGAGCGGTGAGTATGGACAGTGCATTCCAACGCACCCCAGGGAAACGCGACAACGCGACGAGAAAAGCAAGTGGGAGGGACAACAACCCGTTATCACGGTCGGCGGGGGCACGAATTGCCAAATCAGCGCTCCATCGACGACTGCAACTCTGCAACAGGCAAAAGAGCGGGGCCGCAAAGGTACACCGCTGCGGTGCTGCGCAGAATCAAAGGGGAGCAGTCCACTCGAGGCGGAGCAGAGAATTAGGAAATTAGTGAGGGCCTCCATCGCTGATCTGATTGGGGAGGGTGAGGGTGGGAGGCCAGAGGGGGTGCTGGAGCGATGGGTTACGTCGGGTGGGCGCGAGCAGCAGCGAGTCACTCTCCGGTACGACATATGCGCCTGACTGGCAGCAGCAGCACGGGAGCCAAGGCAGACTGCGCAGATGCAGCGACAGGGTTCAGGCGGTGAAGGCAGAGCAGAGCAGTGAGGGACGGAGTGAGTGAGTGAGGGAGTGAGTGAGTGAGGGAGCGAGTGAGGAAAGTGCGTGCGTGTGTGCGTGTGTGCGTGTGTGCGTGCGACTGAGACTCGCCGACGGCTCTCTCCCAGAACGGAGGCCGCATAAACCACTGGCGCTGCTGCGGCAGTGTGCTGCGCGGCCACCCCTGCGCTCCCCGTGCATCTGGCGATGACTGTGTTCGTCGACCAAGGCAGCTATCGCCGTTGTGCTCGTTATTTAATGCATCGAGCACCCCGTTGCCTGGCCCATTCGGACTTCCCATTGCGCCGCTGCCATTGAACAATCCGCGTCCTGCTGCCTGGCCTCACTCCTACAAAAGCTCCAGCTGCCTGCCCAGTAGCTTCATCTTCTTCATCTTCTTCATCTTCTCCATCGTCGTCCTCCTCTTCACAGTGCTGCCCGCACCGCTGTCCGCCGTGTTCTCCCACGACAGCCTCCACCCCGCAAACACACATCCGTCCTACACACCTTCATACCAGCCCCGAGTCTCAAGCGCCAGAATGCCTTCCTTCCAGCGCCAGGTTGCCTTCTCGAGCAACAATACCGTCTCTCGCCCACCGCACGAGGACGAGCTGGAGGCCATCCGCAGATTCGCTTCGCATGCCTCCCACTGCCCCGATTGTGCCCACCCCTACGAGGTGCACATTGCTGGCCGCACCCTCTGCAATCGCGGGCACCGCTATGCCCAGAATGTGGCCGCCTATGTCTACCACAAAGCGGGCAAGGCCTACTCGGTCATGGACCGCGAAGACGGCTTTGCACCCACCCAGGTGGAAATTCCCGTCAACTGTGAGGCAGTGCGAGGATTGCTCAAGGCCATGGAGCGCGGACTCCGCATCCGCAAGCCTCCCGTCGTTAGCTACGACCGGACCTACACTGTTGCTCCGAGGGTAGTTGCGGCAGCTCCCCACCCACCATCGCAACAGATCATTGAGGTCCCGCACCGCCGCCACTCCACCATCCACCACGCTGTAGCCCGACATTCGGACAAGGGCTACACTGCCGGCCGGGGCTCACTCTACGCAAGTGACATGAATGACCGCCGCCGCCGCTACCTTGCCGACGCAGGCCTCTACTCAACTCGCCCATACTGCGCTCGCGATGACATGGTCATCAACGAGTCCCGCCAGTACTACCGGTGAACCACTACACTCCCCGTTACTCAAACATAAAAACCTTTACGTTTTAATACGTCTTTTTGGTCACGCCACCACGATTATACGAAGCGCCCCGAACCCCCCCCCCCAAGCAAGCCTACCGGGAAAACCAGATTATTACCGTTATAATCCCTTCCGTCGACCGAAGCCCACCATACGAAATTTCGGATAATTTTCGACAAGGAAAAAAAAAGGTCAAACCCATCGTCTTGATTGACTTGATGGATACGCATCCCTCACACAACCGGTGCAGCGAAAAAGCGAGAGCAAAAAAGCAACAAACCGGTACAAGGGAGGCCCTGATGTATTGTCTTTTTTGCAATCAACCCTGTTGATTGCTGAGATTCTCGGGTCTCCCGAGCAAAAATAAAAAGGCTGAGAGGCAGGTCTCTCTTTATGCTTTTCTTTATTTTGATAAATGTGATGGGATAATCATACGGAGGTGGAGGTGAAGGGATTACTTGTGATATCGACGAGGAATACGAAACTCTTGTTATGTTTTTCACAATCTTTTGTTTTTCTCTTTGTGTTTCCTTTGCGGTTGGACAATATAGCAAGGAAGGTTATATTAAACCAAGGGGATTGTTTCGATCGACTTGTCTATCTACCCTCTTGTGGCTTTGCTACTCTGATACGATACGAGTTTTATAAGTTTTTTTGGCCCAATTTTTTTTTTTTTTACTTTATTTTTAGGCCTTGGGCATGAATTGACCAAATAACAACCAACCTTTTTTTTGCCACTTGAAAATCTAGAATTAAATTTTGCGAAGCCCCCTCCACTCAGGTCCCCAAACCAAACCAAACCAAGCCAAACCCACCCTCCCCACCCTCCAAAAAAAAAAGACCTCCCCACTCGCGCCTCATTGTCTCGGAGTCACCGTCACCGATCCCCACAGACTCCACAGACTCCAGACTCAAGACTCCACACACACACACACACACACACACACACACACACACACACACACTACAAAAAAAAACATACAACTTTCTTTCTTTCTTTCTTAAACTCTCTAACCAACCTAACTAACTAACTAGGCTTTTCTGCTTAGCTAAGCCGGATTTTCAAGAACGAACTCCCCAACCGGCAAAAGATTCACTCACATGACCCCCCCCCCTTCCCTCGTCTTTTTTTTTCTTTTTGCGTAAGGCCGGAAGAAGCAGCAGCAGCAGCCCTCGGGGACCGGACCGGACCCGGCGGACAAAGACACACAGAGAGAGAGAGACACAGACACAGGCTTTTTTTTGACAATGCCATAATAAAAGCCCGCCACAAAGGGCGCGCGAAAGGGCGCGCGCGCATCATCATCCTTCTTTTTTCTTTTTCTTTTTTCTTTTTTTTTTTTTTTTTGGAATGGGGGGGAGAGAGAGAGCGGGGGAAATAACAAAAATTTTAACAAAAATTTTTTAAAAATAAAAATAATAAAAAATTATTCCATCCCATTCCACAAGTCCACATACACCCGATCCCGATCCCGTACCCATCCATCCATCCAACCCCGGCTTTTCCACGTCCGGACCCTCCCTCCGCCCCCCATTGTTGCTATTATTCCCCCCTTCTTTCTTTCTTTTTTTTTTTTTTTTTTCCGTCGGGGAACATCCCGTGCTGTGTTTGGAATGCCACGGTAGGATGGGGTGGGGACAGGAGGTGGCAGGACCGGTTGGGAGGTGGCAGGACTGGATGGCAGCAGGGGAGGAGGGGAGAGGGCGGAGGGGCGGAGGCGTGCACTCTATTTCTGGTAGGTGGTGTGGGTGCGGGTGGGTTTGGTGGTGGTGGTGGTGTGGAGGGAAGGTGGCTTGGCGGGTTAAAGAATTATTATATTTTTTTGGATTTTTTTAAATGTTTTTTTTTTTAAAAAAAATTTTGGTGTGTGAAAAAAATCGGGAATACATACATAACACGCGGGTAGACTTTTTTTTTTTCTTTCCCTCCCTTATTTACATATACATCTACACCCTTCACCCACAAAGTTTTTTTTATTCTCACCTTAAAATTTTTTTTTTTTTTATTCCAATTCCCCCAGCCGGCAGCGCACTTTCCCCTCCGCTACTACCCACTCAACCCACCTACCACCTATGTACGTAAATTAGAGCATAGCAGAGTATCGCGGCATAACCGGGCTCAATGCAAAAAAAAAAAAAAAAAACGACCAAAAACCTGGTTATTACCTTGTCATGCGAAAAGAAAAAAAAATAAACAACCCTACTACCCAAAGGGCGCGAGCGGTGCGGGCCGGGGGGGGGGAATGGGGGGGTTCATTCCATCCGGAAAACCTCAACGCACCGAAACAGAACCGAATCACTCGAGTCACGCATCATCATCATCATCATCATCGTCTCACGCAATCCCAACCGGCCAACGCACAAACATACAGCTAGTAGTATTCTAGCCTATCCTATGCATGCACATCGCATATCGGGCATATACATACACATACACCCGCAAAACCAATATATCCCCGCCCGGTGTCAAAGTCACTGGATGCGATGGCGATGATGATGACTCAAACTACCCCACATTGCCCAATGACGGGGGGGGGAATATGGTGACTCACAAAAGCTCCGGTATTCCCACTACGGGGGGGGCCCGGGGGGCCTGGATCTTGGCGGGTAGAGATGGCGGGCCTCCCCCCCCCATTGATTCAATTCATTCAATTCATCCGGGGTCAGGTCAGCCCACCCCCACCTCCGTCCCTTCTCCCTGAAATATAAAAAAATATAAATAAATAAATAAATAAATAAAACATTTTTACCCAAAAAAAAAAAAAAAAAAAAAAAAAGAAAGCCTGGAAAATGTGGGTTTATTTTAATTTTATTTAGTGTTTTTTTTGAAGGGGGGTGGCTGTGTCAAAACAAAACACCCGAGAGGGAAATAAATAGTAAATGAATATAAAATATATAAAAAAATAAAAATAAAAAAAAAAACCAATTAAAGAATATTAACCGAGATGATGGGGTTTAAAATGAAGGGAAAAGGGGGGGGGGCTTGTTTTATGCATAAATGTTATATAATATCATAATGTTTTTTTTTTTTTTTTTTTTTGCCGGGGGCGCAATAACATAGCCACTCTCCCTCTCTCTCTCTCTCTCTCTCTCCTCAGCTTTGCCGCCGGATAAAACAACTCGGAAAAAAAAAAAAAAGAAACGGGGCGCAGGGCTGAATATATTTATTTATATTTTTTTTTTTATGCAATAATAATTATCTATCCTAACCCTCCAATCGGGGGGGAATTCGAGAAGAATAAAATGAATGAATGAAAAAAGGGAAGGAAAAAAAAAGGGTCGGAACGGAGTAAGTCTTACTTGGCTTACAATTGGAGTAGAAAAAAAAAATTCAACAGACTAGTACACGCGGTTTTTTTTTTTGGAGTCTTTTTTTTGGTTTTTTATATAACTTCGTTGACTATGTCAAGGTTTGACGACGACGACGACGACGATGATGGTGATGATGATGATGATGATGATGGTGATAATGTAACGTAACGTTAAACGTGCCAACAGAACGACCCACAAGGCAACAATCGCTTGGCTCTGGCCTCCGAGACAAACCAACACAAAGAGAGAGAGAGAGAGAGAGCTGCCTGTCAAAACAAACAACGCCATGCCTCATTCGGGCGCGTCCCGGAAACCGACCACAAAAAAGTAAAAAAAGAAGAAAAAACCCTTCTCTCTATTGCGTCATCAAGTCACGGAAGTAAATCTGCTCTCAGCCATTGTTCCTTAGGTGTTTGTTTTCTCGTGTCCCCTAAATTAAGGCAAGAAAATAATACGAAATAAAAAAAAATTTAAAAATGAAAGATTTCCGCTCAGTTAGATGGGGGCCAGATGGGGCCAGATGAGGATTATCCAATTCTGAAATGGAAAAAAAAAAAAAGAATGGTTGGCATACAAGACGTGAATACCGATAAACTTTGCCCTAAACATTCATTCCCTCCGAACAACCATATAATAAAGATAAGGGAAACAAAAAAGCAACAGGGTATCTACATCAAAAAGCTCAATCCTTCCTGTGCCTTAACAGCAGCGGCAACATGCCAAGGCACCACACTCTTCACGGGATCCACCACACCCTTCAGCCTAGCCAGGGTGCCAAGGTCCCGGTACATGCCTAGAATCTCCCTGAGCAGCGGCTCGTACGACCGCTGCGCGTGCAAGAGGTTCACGCTCATCACAGTAGGGGCATCCTCATGCTCACGTGAACTGCTTGTCCGCTTGACTAGATAGCCACTTGCCAGTGCGGGCTGGAACCGAGTAATGGCGTACGAGTCCTGGAGACGGTGCGACAGGACGACTCCCCAGGTTTCGTCGGACAGGTCGACGAGGGTTGCATCAGCATCAAGCTCGAGTGGCCCCTCCGGTGCCGTAGCGCCCGAGGTCGTGGTGTTGGCAGTGGCGGCGCCGGGGGTGGGGGCACTACCACTGGGCGTCGCTGGGGTTGCGGAGGTGCCGAATTGATCTGGAGACTGTGTGTTGGGTTGGGGAGTGGACACTGGCGTCGTGTACATGGCTGCTTGCGGGTTGAATGTACTCGGCATGAAGGGCGGAAGGCTACAGTGCAGGGAGAGCGAAGGACACGTATCAACAGCGATCAGTGTCAGAGTTGTTAGGTTGTTTGTTGCCGGCTGACTGGAGAGAGTCGTCCACACTGTGTAGCGGCTGTTAGTTAGACTGTTGTTCTCTGCTGTCATCCACCATCCTTTTTGCCCCACTGACAACTCATCAATGTCGATCGTTTTCACTTACTGTCGATCTCCTCGCGACCCATTACTCCCGCCTTGACAAACATCAACCGCCAGTGCACTTTCCTGATCTCCGTAATCTCTAGAGTCGTTTCCCAAATCTCCTTGGCAACCTCCTCGAATGGTCGTAGAGTGTCGGCATTTTTCCTCCCCAGGCAGTATGATACACTCGACTGAATGTCCCCACGCATGTCTGTCCATGCGACAGACACCCACCGCTCGTCTATACTCTGCGAGTACCCGATGTGAAGGACAGAGTTCTCCCGTAGAAGCGATGGTGATGGCTCGGAAGTGAGCTTAAAGTCGATGGTCTTTGGTGGAGGTTGGGCCAGTAGTATCGAAGGAGCGTGAGTGGTCGGGGGAAAGACGCTGATTTTGTCCGGGTCAGTTTGCGCGCAACGCTCATATACCTCCAGTGCCAATCTCGTGTATTGCATTTGGGTCGGTGAAACTAAAGATGTCTTTGAGGCAATGAAATCAATCGGGACGATCTGTAGGACAACCTCGTTGATGTTCATCGACTGCTGGATTTCGGGGGAATAGACGTATGCTTGGAAAAGCTCGGAGAAGGCTGTACATAAATCCACGAGTGCGTTCGGATGGCTAAACGGGTTGATGAGGTAAATGACGATGTTTTGCAACTCGGCTGATATCTTTGACAGACACTCGCCTGTTACGAGGGAATTTCCCAGGTCAGTGGTTGCCACGGATATGGAGATTGAATCGAGAGGAAAGATGGAAGGCTTACCTAGCTGCACACAGGTATCCTTTAGAGCCCTCACCGCCGTTTCCATATCCGTTCCAATACTCGCATCCAGTAATCGTACAGCTACCAGTCCTTCCTTAAATCTGTCTACCTCACCCCTAGCGTGGCTACCGAGCCTGCAGCTCTCATACACGCTACTCAGCTTGTCCAGGAAATATCCGGCGCTTTCTTTGACTCCCTCGCCAGATGGGTGTACACAAAAAGCAATGACATCCTTTGATCCGCTGCAAGGACCGAAGCCGAAAGTTTCCCAAAAGTAAAGAGCTGGTGGTAGTACCTGCAACGGATTCTCCGCTCGTTGAACCTGAAGATGAGGAGGAGGGATCTTGAAGATATAGCTGCTCGTAGAGGATGCAGCTACTTCGCTCTTGAGAGTAGAATTAGTTCTTTTAGGTTGAGGAATGGGCCGCATGACATTTCTTCCAACAAGCGGGGTTTCAGGCGGCGCGTCTTCCACAATTGCATAGGCGTTCAAGCTGCACTGCGTTGCTCCAGTGAATGTCTCTAGTACGGCTTCGGCCGTGTTGATCTCATCCCGACTCCTCTGGATCGCAACCGCACACTCTTCCTCACTATCATGAGAGCTTGAACATGACTTGAGTGGTCCCAAGGTCCCAGAGATTAACTGGTCTGCGAGGATTTGCCCTACCCCTATAAACTCTTTGCTCGCTAGTTGCAATATCCCCTCTGAGGGGTTTTCTTTCGTCGCAAATACCCCTGCTAGGGGCCAATCTGGGGAAGCATCAGGCGCCAGACAATCCCACGGAGGTGGGGCTAGATCGTCGAGCCTTTCCTTTTCAATGACAGGCTCAAACGCTAAGCGCTGCAACGAAGATGCCATCTCAACATCGCCGTCATCTTCCATGTCTCGCTTTCGTTTCACTCCTGCAGCGAGGTTTGGAGGTAGCTCTTCCTCTGTCGTATCATCGTCATCGGAGATGTCACTCTCAGAGCTCTCTTTTTCGCTGTCATCCGGGTCTGTCTCACTCCCATTGTTGTTGTCATCGCGAGTCGTCGCAATCGGTTCATCCGAAATTTTTAGAAAATCGCCTTGCTGGGCAACCGTAGTATCTGCATTAGTCTTGCGCTTGCGCTTCGGTAGCCCTATTAGAGGAATCGCATCAGGTTTCGTGCCTCTGTCTATTTCCGCTCCTCGATTCATTTCTTCTTCGGTGAACCAAAATCTACCCTGTGACATGTATTTGTGGTCGGAATCACCTAGAGACGGATTGAATACGACTGGACTGAAGAGGCTTTGCCTCCGTTTAACAGGGTGGCGTTGGTCCTTCTGCTGGACCGATAGTGCTTCCTCGCCCTGATATTGAGGGAGAGTAGTTGACTCGACTACTGTCCCCGAGTCCGGAAACAACTTCCTTCTGATAGCGTCTGGACTTAGAGGCGGGCTCATGATATGATCTTCAGTGCTCTCGTATTTTAGTGTTTCCTTTGCTCCCGTGCCTGGCGTTGGTCCTGGTGAGCCCCCCCCATGGCCCCTATCGACTGCTTTCAACTCGTTCCCTCCATTCTCAAGTTGGCTGGGTGACCCACCGGTGACGTCCTTCATCAGTTGATCAATGTCGAAATCTGCCAGATTTACTTCGGCTCCAGCGAACTGACCCACCGATTGTTGTTCTGTACCTTCCGCTGTTGAGTTCCCAGGCATAAGGCTAAGTATATGTTCACTATTCGCAATACCAGAGCCCATACTATTACCTGCGCCATCGATAGGAACACCACCACTAGTATCCATTAGATCAAGGCCCTGACCCCCGCCTTCACCAAGATCAGGTTCGTCAAAGAAGCTAAAATCTGCCTCGGTAATCTCGTTTTCGCCAAAAATTTCATCGTCCAACTCGCCGTAGAGGTCGACATCCCCACCCATGCCGGCCATATCAGTCCGAGCTCCATGATTAAGACTGCTTCCCGAAATCCCCAGGTCTGACATAATCATGTTCGCTTTCCTCGTTGCTCCCACACTAGTGTCACCCCCATCTTCCGGGCCAAATAGATCTGCGTCCATCTCTGCAGCATCATTGTGAGCGATTGCTCCAGCGAAGGATCCCTCAGCTCCACTAGGTTGAACCGACCCCGGAGCTGAGCTTGGGGCGCCAAGAGATGGCGCACTCGCAGGCCCTTGGGGCTGCACACCGTCGGGTGGGGTCGGGTATACTCCACCAACGGGTTGAATGTCACCGGCGATACTTGGCTTCCTAGCGGATGGCACAACAGTCGATTTTGCAAGCTTCTCTGCCTCCCGCCGTGAGCGTTCTTCTTCTGCTGCTGCGGCATTCAAGGCCTCTTGTTGTCTCAGGAGTTCCTCCTCTCGAGATTTCCGCTTGGCAGCGAGCTTCTCGTCTCGCCTCTTCTTGTCCAGATACCACCTTTCGGCAAACGTTAGCGGATCTTGAATGCCCCCGTCCTCAGGTGAACGGAACCATTCAAGACAAGTGTCTATGGTATTTCCTGCAGCAGGTGATATGTGACCTGAAGTGAAGAGCCCGGAAAATGCTGTTTGGTCCGCTTCTTCGGGCTGAGCATCAAGAGGCATGTCTTGACCTGCGGAGTCGTTGCTAGTACTTATTCGGTGGCCTATTGGATTCCCTAGAATGGCCCTCCAGAAACAAAGTGCTGCGGGCCATAGAATGGGCATTGGTACTTGCTTGTCTGATGGCATTGGCGCTGCGTCCACATCCTCCCCACCCAACCGCTCCACGCCTGTAGCCCATATCTGCACCCTGACCCAGCCGCCGCTTGACTCCCAGTCCAACATATCTAGTCCTCTCTCTACCAGCCACTCCGTCACATCTGACTTCCACCGCGATTCTACTTCCTTCCTCACCAATCGTTCCCTTGCCCTTTCGCGCTCCTCCTCGTGGGAGTAGGTATCGTCCTCGGCCCATGTATCAGATGTCGTATGAGGACCAAGATATGTGCCCAAAGTACCCCCGGGTGCAAGCCAGATGGTGGTCTCTCCTGGCTGGGGTGATTGGTCGACTGGATCAGAAGGTAGCAAACTTAAGGCCTTCTGGTGAACAGTAGATGACGATATTAAAAGCGTTCCGGTGGTTGTAAGTCGAGCATCAAGAACCATTAGTGTGGGAGAAACCTTCGTCGAGAGAGAGTGTGGAAGTAGATAATCACTCTCATCGTTGGTAGTGTTTTTGAAAGGGTGAGGGGGTACCAAAGTTCGGAGGTCGAAGGGTATGTAGCGGTGACATCTCGCCAGGCGATAGGCTATAGTGGAGAGAGTAGCGGTGATGAAGAGATAGTAAGGAAGAAGCGAGTCGTCTTCCTGTTGCTGCGGTTTCCCTGACACATCGGCGGGCGCGCCCGCACTTGGTTGGGGACCTGATGGGTGTGTCCCGAGTGATGCATTTGCCAGTAAAGCCTTTGCATTGACTGTTTGAGCAGCACGCCCACTTTGCTCGAAAGTACTAGATGTTGGAGTGCCCTGTTTCCGAGCCGTAGTAGTAACTGAGGTCCTTTTTTCGAGGGCTGATGAGCGAAAGGTTCCCGACGACGTCCCTAAAAGTGGCGGTGGTCAGTGAGCGAGGTAGACCGTCGTAGATAAGGTGAGATTTCTTTACTTTGAAGATTTACGCCCTCTGAAGCAAGCGCGCCGGTATCCACTCCGCTATGCTCGCCGCTCTGACCCCCCTCCGCAGCAGTATCTCCTCCGCTTTCGAATAGCCATAATTCTAGTTTGTCAAGCCTTGAAGTGACGTTTGCGCCTCTATCTCTGCATAACTTCTCCGCCTTCCGCAATAGACCCTTATAGTTTTTATAAATTACCCCCGCTGATGGATTCGAGGGTGGAGTGGCGGGGTAGCCATGAAAATAAGCGTTCTCTAACGACGTGATATCCTGAGGGTCAGATTCCGAAGTGACAGTGTAGACCGAGTAATGAATCGCCGCGTGGTTTTCCTAACCGATAGGTCAACAAACAGAAGAGCAATACGCCGCGAGAGTGCTTACAATCTTCAAAACATTTGTTAGACAGTTACCCGGAAACTCCATATCGTGCGAGTCGCGTTATCACGGAAACCCACCGCAACGCCGCGCTCAAATGAGAAAAGAAAGAGTCAAGAAGAGTCGTGATCCGTCACAGCAGCCCAAAGCCAGCTCCGGCCTCTACAATGCGATTCGATGCTATTGCACGCGCCTCAAGGGGAGTTAGAGACACGGATGCCGCGCAGCTTCGCAGTTATCGATGGATGTTGGGTAATTGATGCTGGGTGGAGGTGGTTCGAGCGGCATCCATGGCGACCCTCATCGAAGAGCCGGAGGAGCGCAAGAGAGTAAATGGGAGGATGAAGGAGGAATCGATCCGGAGAATGACGGGGAGCCCTGATGTTTGGAGGTGGAGCTGCAGGCAGTGGCTTCTCCAGACTTTTCAGCCATTTTGCTTATGTTGACAGGGGAGCGGCAGAGCCAACCACGGCCAAGACCCACCGACCCCCACATCACATCGGCCTCGATCGCCAACGGCCGCTTGGCGCTTACGGCGGCAAGCAGCCCGCAGTACAGCACAGCACGGCTCTCAACAGCCCACACAAAAAACGTTGAAAGCTCTGAAAGCTCTGAAAGCTCGCGGGCTCTGGAGAGGGCACAGCGACAGCATCGCGACCGACGCAATGAGGCTCACCAATCCTGCTGCTGTCCCGGTCTACACCATCTCGGGCTCTTCGACGGCGCGGCCCCTGCCCGACTGGCTGGCCCGGAAGCGGAAGCGCAGTCTGAAGAACGACCCGGAGTTTGCGAATCGAGTCGAGCTGCTGCAGGACTTTGAATTCGAGGAAGCCAGCTGCTGTGTGCGGGTAAGCGAAGACCAGGAGTGGGTCGTGAGCACCGGTGTGTTTGTGTTTCGCGTTCCTCATGTTCCTCCGCCGTGCCAATGCCTCTGCGTCCTTCCAGCTAACCGTTGCTGCAGGCACATACAAGCCGCAGATCCACACGCACTATCTCCCGCATCTCTCGTTGTCCTTCGCCCGCCATACGTCGTCGCTCAATCTGACCTTTCTCCTCCTCTCGTCTGACTACTCCAAGTCTCTGCATCTCCAGGATGACCGTTCTCTCGAGCTCCACACACCGCAGGGCTGCCATTACACTACCCGTATCCCTCGCTATGGCAGGGACCTGGCGTACGACAAGCGTTCTGCGGAGGCCTTGATACCTTCTGTCGGTGTCAACGGAGATGGCAGCGGAGAAGTCTTCAGACTGAATCTCGAGGTTGGGCGGTTTATGCGGGGGTACGAAGTTGACGTCGGGGGCGACGACTTCACTTCGGCTGGTGGAGGCGCTCTACAGGGCGGAATTCGCACAGGGTCTGTCAATACAGCGGCAATTGCAGAAGAGAGCCACAACCTCCTTGCGTTTGGGACGTCACGAGGTACGGTCGAGTTTTGGGATTCGAGATCGCGCGGTCGTGTTGGTATTCTGGCTCAGTCCGGCGCCCCTCTTCCCAACGGAGATGATGCGGGTAGGCCCGAAATTACTGCTCTACAGTTTCATAGATCTGGCCTTACTCTCGCTACCGGTTCCTCGGCGGGCCTTATCCACCTTTACGACCTCCGTTCGACAGTTCCTCTTCTAAGAAAGGACCAAGGATATGGATATCCCATCAAGACCCTGACATTCCTGACGCCAAAAACCTCTTCCCGGTCGTCACAGGCCCTTTTATCAGAGCCAAAAGTCTTGTCTGCTGACAAGCGAATTATCAAGATTTGGGATGAACATTCGGGAACCCCATGGACCTCAGTCGAGCCCGCCGTCGATCTCAACTCTATAGCCTGGTGCCCCGACAGTGGCATGATTCTGACAGCGAATGAAGGCCGCCAGCAGCATTCTTTCTTCATTCCCCAGTTAGGGCCTGCTCCAAAGTGGTGTTCATTTCTCGACAATCTTGTGGAGGAGATGGCGGAAGACCATCTTGGTGACCCTAACGCCTTTAACACGAGCAAACTTGGTGGAGGGGATGTGGGCACCGTCTATGACAACTACAAATTTCTAACTCTGCCTCAGCTTCGTGCTCTCAATCTTGCTCACCTGATCGGATCCACCAACCTCCTCCGGCCGTACATGCACGGCTACTTCGTTGCGCAGCGGCTATACGAGGAAGCAAGGGTGATAGCAGATCCTTTCATCTGGGAAGAAGAGCGTGCAAAACGGATTAAGGAAAAGATTGACAAGGAGCGAGAATCAAGAATACGGGGCTCAGGCAACAAGGGCAAGCTCGAGAAGGTTAAAGTGAATAAGAGATTAGCTGAGAAAATGCTCAAAGCTGAGGAGAAGAATGAGAGACGACGAGTGAAACGTGTCATTGAGAATGGTGGTGACGACGCTGAAGACCAGGCACTGCAAGAGGAGTTTAGTAAGGTAGACGATGTTGAAAACGATGAGGCTTCTGTGGGCAAGGGTCTTCTAAAAGATCCCCGCTTCGCATCACTATTCCAAGACGATGATTTCGCTGTTGACGAGCACTCTCTCGAATTCCAACAGCTCAATCCAAGCACGAAGCCTTCGTTGGGTGGACTGAACGGAACCTCTAAAAAAGAGCTCCAGCGAACCGCAGCGGAAGAGGAGGAGGAGGAAATGGCTGACCGGAAAAACCTATCGGATTCTTCTGACGACGGTTCTAGCGATGAGGATTCTAGCGACGATGCTGCAGGAATCGACCGCCAGCGGCAGCAGAAAATACAACCTCACAAGGCGAAAAACTATGGTGAGCCTCAAATGCGAATCTCAACATCCGCGTATAAGCGGTCCGGCCACCAGTCCCAACACCAACGACCTGGTCTCACCAAATCCCGCGATCGCTCTTTTGGCGCCCAACTCGCATCCTCTGGCACTAACGACAGACCGATTAAAGGGTTATCACGCAAGGGTCGGGGAG
>JAJDFE020000254.1:0-47780 GCA_021527465.2 Geoglossum glabrum | reverse complement strand
AACCAATTCAACCGAGCCGCCCCGGTATTTCTGGGCGGCATTTTTTATATAAAAGTTCCAACTTCGTCCCAGACGGCCAGCAAGGTTGCTAAGTCACCATTTTTGGGTGCATTAGCCAATACCGCATAGCGGTCTTTAAAGTTATATTGAGCCACATTTTTGTCTTTGACCTCTAAGTTCCAAAGCATCTTTTCAATCATTTGGTATTTTCTCTCTGGGTCTGACTCTAAAAACTCAGATGTGGCTCTGTTGTTGAATTTGCCTCTAAAGGGAGTATGCTTGAACTATGAAAAAAACTATTGTAATTCTGGCTATTCTTATTTTCACTACTCTTGCAGTCTATGGATTTGTAATTATGAGTAATTTTACAGGAATGGAAGCCCGAGGACAGTTTGGTGACATGTTTGGAGCCGTCAATGCCTTATTTTCTGGATTAGCATTTTTAGGTGTAGTGTATGCAATTTTACTCCAAAAAGTAGAGTTGAGTTTACAGAGAACAGAACTCGAATTAACTAGAGCAGAATTGACACGTGCAGCGGCGGCACAGGAAGCTTCAGGAGAAGCACTGTCCCGACAAGCTGATTCGTTAAGAATCACTGCAAAGTTGAATGGTCTGAATACAGTATTGCAATATAAAAGTACGCTGATGCAGTTAAACACATCAGACAGAAACGGCATTGTTAGTCCTCAAAGACATCGTCAACTTACCAGTGAGATTGATGGTATTATTGGAGAAATCAAAGAGCTAACAGACAATAAGTAACGATTTTACAAAGATAAAAAAGTTCCAACTTTGTCCCAGACGTCCATTATTAATCGATCATCCAACACCCAAAAGTAGTCGCAAATATACTGAAGGATAAATATATGGACAAAAAAGATAAACAATCAAAAACTGCTTTCCTAGTTACACCAATTGGTTCAAGTGATAGTCCTGTAAGAAGGAGAGTTGACCAGTGGGAAGAAATGATCTATATCCCAGCCTTGGGTGATGAATATAAAGTAGTTCGCGCAGATAAAATCCATTCACCAGGAATAATCACCGAACAGATCATTCAACACATAATTGACGCTGATTTAGTAGTGATTGATTACACAGGATTAAATCCTAATGTAATGTACGAAGCAGCGATTAGACATCTAGCTGAGAAACCGTACATTCAAATTTACGAGAAAGGAATACCGTTTCCATTTGATATCCAAAATTTAAGAGCTATTGGATATGATTCTTCAGACTTGAAATACCCGGAACAGTTAATTGAGGATATTCAAAACAGTTTGAAAGCAATAACAAGTTCAGATTATAGACATCCACAAATTGTAAAAGAAAAGTTTGATTTTAATAAGATAGTCAGTGATCCAGAAAAATTCGTTGATTTACTAAAGGAACACATCATTCCTAAAACTACAGAAAAATTCACTAGCAGCGAGGACTCAATAGTAACAGTTAGCAATTCGAATCCTTATGAAGGGGCCACATTTGGAGGGCAAAAGAAAATTGTTTGTCCTAAGTGTAAAACTATTAAATATAGTAATGGTATGAGTGTTATTGGGGGTGATGCATATTATTCAGTAGAAGCTACCGCATCTGTTTTTGGTGGCTATGGTGGATACCACTATAAATGTAACAATTGCGGTACAGAGTTTGAAGCGTAACCGTTATTAATAAAAGTTCCAACTTCGTCCCAGACAGCCAGCAAATAAAAGAAAAACCCCGCACAGCTGCGCGGGGTTCATTATGTCATCGATACACTGAATGTTACGACTGAAGATGTACGAGATGTTCCCGAACAGCATGGGTCGCGTTGAGAAAGGCCAGATCAGGATGCGCTTTGCAGATCATCTCAAGATTCTTGAGAGACCACATGACACCCTTGTGGGTAGTCATAGCCAATCCGCGGGTGGACAGATATTGCACCAGCTCTTCCATATCCACAGGCAGGAGTGACCACTGCCCATGAACGAAGTTAAGTGTGCGCACTCCGCCGAACTGATCGACCAGCAGTAACGACTGAAAAGTCTTTACTGTCCAGATCTCTGCACGATCTGTAGTTCGACGAATCGTTCGGGTGTCGCTATCTCGCCGCGTCTTTCTCCAGAGAGGTTTGACACCGTGCCATTCCCCGCCGGCCCAGAGGTTGAGACCTTCCATCAAGGGTCCCTCTTCGAAATGAAGATCGGGAACATCGAAGTAGAATACGTGTCCCGCTTGTGGGTCGATATCGAACTGGTGATGACCACCGGTTATCCAGCGATCACCAGAACGAGGATACACATACTTAACCCAATAATGTCTGGGTCCTCTTGGGTCGAGAGGTTCGCCACACGACTCGCCCCAAGGGAGAGAAGCTCCTTCTAGGATGTCCGATGTAGGCGGAAGGCCAGGAATTATCTCCGAACCTTTGATTTGGAAACAATTTGCTTGTGGACTCATGCGGTCCTCCTATAAAAAACTCTTGTCGCGATTGACAATTGCGGAAATTAAACCATAAATTGTTTAAAATGCAAGTTATAGTTACACAAGAGTCCTAAATATTTAGCAATCACAGTAGTTTGTATTTTAATTATTACTCTTCAACTTTCGCGTGATATACTCGAATCAATGAAACAATTTGGATATAAGTTCCTCCTAGGACTTTTTGTAGTTGCTTTACATGTAGGGCTGTTGGCAGACACCGCTTCAGCGGCGAAAGTCGTGGTTAAGACAGAAGTATCAAATACCGTAACTTTAACCGACGGAAATAAATTCTTGGACGCTACTGTTAACTTGTACTGCAGCATCAAGGTAGGTAACAAAAAGATTAGCTCTACTGGTACTGGCGTGATGATTGATCCTCGAGGCGTCATCTTAACAAACGCCCATGTCGCACAATATTTTCTCTTGAACGGTGAGGACTCAAAACTAAAGGCAGACTGCAGTGTCCGAACTGGTTCACCAGCAAAGGGATCATATGATGCAGAGGTTTTGTACATTTCAAACAATTGGCTAGCTACAAATATTGCGAAGTCAAAAGATAGTTCTATTAAAAACACTGGAGAAAGTGACTTTGCTTTGCTGTATATCACGGAAGCAAAGAAAGGGTCACTACCTGCCACTCATCCAATTCTCACCCTTAACACTACCGAGCAGGTGAAAAGAGGGGCGGAAGTAAAGGTGGTGGGGTACCCATCTAGTGGTTTGAATTTTAAAGAAATTCGCAGCAAGCTGAAAGTACTGTCAGCTACTACAACAGTTACCAGTTTGCAGACCTTCCACGCTAGTACTACCGATACTATCGGCCTCTCTCGCACCAAATTTGCTGGTGCTGGCGTATCTGGTGGACCAGTATTGGTTGGAAACAATGCGGTAGTGGGTATTGTGACCTTAAGCAGTAATTCGAATAATGAAGAAGGAAGCAGCTTGCGCGCCTTGACCACCTCGTACATAAATAGAGAAATTACTAAGGAAACTGGACTACCACTTTCAGGCCTCTTAATGGGCGACTTAGGGAAACGAGTCGAAACAACAAGATTAAGCGTATCTTCCGATGCCCTTTCTGTGATAGAAAAATCATTACGCATCATTCGCTAAGCAAGTCTAGACAGGAGGTGGAAAACTTTCTGAAGAAAAGGTAGGGCATGGAGTATAATGAGGGTATGACTAATATACAAATCGCGGCAGCCGCGCGTTACTCCGGCTTAGCATTTATCAGTTTCCTATTACTATTCGTGTGGCAAGTAGCCCCAGTTTCTGCAGCTGAAACTTGCACATTCACTCGCGCTCTTGAAGTTGGTGTAGACGGTGAAGATGTACGTTGTTTGCAGAAGTATTTAAATGGTGCTGGATTCAAGATTGCCGACACTGGTCCAGGCGCTCCTGGCGCTGAGACTACTCTTTTCCGTGAAGGTACTAGAGCAGCTGTAGTTAAGTGGCAGGTAGCAAACGGCATATCTCCAGCCGTTGGCTACTTTGGTCCAGTATCGAACACAAAGTACATGGGGCTTAAGGGTGGCTCATCTTCAAGTTCCTCATCTTCTGCTGAGAAGCAGAGGGATGATTTGCTAGCTAAGATTGCAGCACTGCAGTCTGGAACCAAGACCACTACAACTACCCCTTCATCATCAACTAGCAAGAGTAGCGCAGAGAAAGCATTGGATGCAGCTATTGATGCTCTAAGAGAAGCTGAAGAACAGATTGAGGACGCTGTTAGCGCGGGCCAGAGCATTGGTAGAGCTAATGATCGGATGTTGGATGCTCGATATGATTTCTATTCTGCGGTTGAAGCATATATCACCGGTAACAGTGACAGAACAATATTGTTAGCAGAAGATGCTAAAGAAAATGCCATTGACGCTTTTGAAGATGCTGGTGGAGAGAGCGAAGAGGATGAAATTGAAGATTATCTAGACGAAGTAGCGGATGATCTCGACTCCGCTTGGACCACTGTAGAGAATGCACAGGATGATGGTGAAGATGTCGATGAGTCAGAGGAACTTCTAGAGGAAGCTGAAGATCGTCTAGATGAAGCAAAGGACATGCTTGATGATGGTGATTTAGATGAAGCGGAAGACCTAGGACAAGAAGTGGAGGATCTAATCGATGACGCATTGGATGCTATTGGGAATTCCAGTGACGAAGAAGAAGACGCAGAAGATGCAATAAGTGATGCTAAAGATGCTATCGATGAGGCCGAGGACGCCATTGATGAAGCAAAGGACGATGGTGATGATGTCGATGAAGCTGAAGAGCTGCTAGAGGAAGCCGAAGATGCTCTCGAAGAAGCTGAGGAAGCTTTCGACGATGAGGATTATGACGAGGCAATTGAGTTAGCGGAAGAAGCTGAAGACCTAGCAAATGACGCAATAGACGAGCTTTAAGATTTAAAAGAAAAAATCCTCCAGCTATATGTTGGAGGGTTTTTTCTTTTTGTGAGGAGAAATGATAAAATGTACTTATGAAAACAATATTAATTGCATTGGCCGTACTTTTGGTTATTGGTGGAGGTTATTATTGGTATGTAAATAGTGAGGAAGAAGTAGTGGTAGAGACAGAAGAAGAAATGATGGAGGAAAACGAACCTACTGCAAACGGCAAACTCAATATCGATGTAGTTTGCGAAAGTGCATTAGCGTACATGTCTTTCCCTGATGGGGAGAGCGCAGCGAAGTTCGTGGCTGAATGTAAGGCGGGAGAGCATCCTGAGGTAATTGAGCGATACAAAGCAGAGATGAACCTTGGGGACGGTGCCGAAATTTAATCACGGAAGCCTAGAAATGCTTAATCAAAATAAAATTCTAATCCTAGTAATCGGTCTACTTCTCTTAGTAGTCGGTTATTTGGTATTAAGTAATCTTGCAATTGAAGATAACCCTGAAGTGGTGGAATTAAATGAAGAGCCGGAATCGGCTATAGAATTAGAACCGACCTTCAGTTGGCGTTTTGAAGAGGCAGACACAAACAATCCAGACGGTAATCCTCAAACAAATGTTTATCTCACTGCCAATTATGAAGAAGGTGACAGTGTAGAAAAGTTAGTAGACACGATTGATGGAGGTTGTTCTGAATTAGAAGGAGAAAGTCATGAAGGTGATATCTCTAATACGGGAAAGGTACAGTGCTACTATGCTGGTCTTGGACAACGCTATCGAATTATCGAACTAAATAGTTCATACGCAGTAGAGAGAAAACTTTTTGAAGAATCTCTGCCTGACTACACTCCCCCAGATTCTCCATGGGAGGTTGTTGTGGATTTCGAAAAGAGATACTAATGCAGCTAACCTAATTTAATCCTGATATACTTAAAGGATATGAATAAATGGCTTTTTGTAGGTGCGGCAATCATTATTGTTTTAGTGGCAGCTTTCTTTGCCCTAAACTCGTATATCTATAACGAAAAACAAGCTACTGTCGCTACTGACTATCAGGATGCGGAATATATTATCGAAGGGCAGCGAGTGAAGTTGGAGAATGGTACAGCCGAAACAGAGGCAGCACCAAATTCAATATCGAAAACTATCACGCGATATTTTGGTAACGAAGTTAGGACCGACCTCAACAATGACGGCAAGGAAGACGTTGTCTTCTTGCTCACCCAAAACTCCGGAGGTAGCGGTACTTTCTACTACGTAGTGGCTGCTTTAAGCACGGAAAGTGGATATGTTGGCTCTGAAGCCTATCTTCTTGGAGATCGTGTTTCGCCGCAAACGACAGAAATAAGTAAAAACCCAAACCATAAGAATATCATTGTAGTTAACTATGCAGAAAGAGTAGAAGGTGAACCTATGACCGCCGCTCCATCGGTTGGAAAAAGCGTCTTTTTGAAGCTTGATCCTGAAGCGCTTCAGTTCGGGGTAGTAGATAATGACTTTACCGGTGAAGCGGATCCAGCACGTATGTCACTAGATATGAAGACTTGGATATGGATGTCGGCTTCTTATAATGACGAAACAGAAGTATATCCAGCTGGAGACCGCTTCAGTATCGTATTCATTCCAGGTAACAGGTTTTCTGCCACTACAGACTGTAACAGTATGAGTGGTACCTACACGACTACCGGAGATTCCATTAGTTTTTCAGAAATCGTCATGACAAAGATGTTTTGTGAGAACTCCATGGAGAGAGACTTTCTCTCTGTCCTTGAAACTACATCTAACTATCACTTTACCGCTCGAGGAGAACTAATCTTTGATTTAAAGTTTGATAGTGGTACTGCGACTTTCCGCTAGGAATTATTTCCGGAGAATCTTCTCCATTGCCCTTCCTTTAGCGAGTTCATCTACCAACTTATCTAAGTAGCGGATTTCACGCATAGTCTTCTCCTTAATATCTTCAATCCGAACACCACAAATCACGCCTTTAATTAGACTTCTCGAAGGATTAAGTTTCGGAGCTTCCTTAAAGAATGTTTCTAAATCGGTATCTTTCTTTAGTTCATTAACCAGCTTCTTTTCTGTATAGCCAGTTAACCAGTGAATAACTTCGTTAAGCTCTTCTTTTGTCCGTCCTTTCCTCTCTACTTTAGTAATATAAAGAGGATAGATTTTAGCAAAACTAACGGTGTAGATACGATGATTTTTTTCGCTGTTTTCTTTCATAGATAAGGATTTAATTATATTAACCTTGAAATTAAATTAAAGACAGGAGAACATCCCGATGTTAAGCTGTATGTAATGAAACTAATACTCTTAAGCCTTGTCCTTCTAGTCCTTATCTTGGCATATTACCTCTACCCTATATACAGAGCTATACAGGTGAGTAAGGGGATTCAAGACGCTTCAGTGCCATATGAACAGCAGAGAGACAATCCAACAATGAGGGTGTTGGTAGCTGGGGACAGTACTGGTGTAGGGACTGGCGCAAAATCTCCGGAGGATTCTATTGCCGGACGGATTGGAAAAGATTTCCCTGAGGCCTCCATTTTGAACATTTCTGAGAACGGCATTACCTTAGAAGAGCTAAAAGAAAAACTTCTAAAGCTTAATGATAAGAAGTTTGATCTGATCGTGATTCAAATTGGCGCAAATGATGTAACTAAGTTTTCTTCTAAGGAAAAGGTGACGCGGGAGTTAAAACTGGTCCTCGACTACGCAGAAACTCACAGTTCGTCTGTAATACTGCTCACTGCCGGTAATATGGGCCTCTCCCCAGTTTTTAAAGCACCATTCTCCAACTTCATTACCGCTAGAACTTTGATGGTTCGAGAGATTTTCCAAAACGAAGCAAGCGAAAGATCTTCGGTAAACTATATAGATTTATTTAAGAGTAAAGAAGACGACATCTTTAGTAAAGATATTCCAAAGTATTACGCATCTGATCTTTTTCACCCAAGTAGTGATGGTTACGGAGTTTGGTATGAAGACATAAAACCTTTCGTACGCCCATAAAATTACAACACAAAAATCCTGTAACAACACCACAAAGTAACCGTCTTGAATAACATAGGGGTCGAATTTATTAGATAAGTCTATAAGTTGTACAAACGAGTTACTAATCTAAAAAATTAAATATGATATTAGGAAATCTCGGCGCGTTCTTGCTGGGGCCTTTTCTGGCGACCTCGTCGTTTATGGGATTCGGTCTAAGTGATGGGAACGCGTTTATGAACGCAAAAAATTTATCAAACGATTCACGTGCCACATCAGAATGGCGAGTGTCCAATTCTGATCGGTGGGACTGGGGTAATCACTTCGGTCAGAACCCTCGCATTAGTGACATCACTCCCGATGATGGTCCTATCGGTACTGAAGTAACCCTAGAGGGAAACCGCTTTAAGGACGATAGCGTCATTCGCTTTGGCGAAGGAGTAATCAATGATGTTGATGTCTCTGATAACGGTCGCACACTCAGCTTCGTAATCCCAGAATACATGGGTAAGTACTGTCCTCCTGATGAGGCCTGTATAGCGATTGCCTATGAAGTAGATCCTGGTGACTACTCCGTTGAGGTAGTGAACGAAAACGAGCGTACTAGTAACGCCGTAAACTTCACTGTGACTGAAGATAGTGAAGAGCCTAGTGATGGGTTTGTCATCGATAGTATTGATGGACCAACTAGTCTCGAAGCTGAAGCTGAAGGCACTTGGACAGTAAATGTCAGCGGTGCTGAAAGCAATCTTCGTTACTCTGTGAAGTGGGGTGATGAAGGTATGTTCCGTTCTATGCTCAGATCTTTACGTGAAGACGAGAGCCAAGCTTCGGCTACCTTTACTCATGTCTACAATGACTCAGGAGTATACACTCCAGAGTTCACTGTAACTAACGAGGAGGGAGAGGTAATCACTAAGGCAGCTGCCAAAGTGACAGTCTCTGAAGACGGTACCTTGCATGTTGAAAAAATTGAACCTGTATCAGCTATGGCGGGTGAGAAAATCACTGTGACCGGCGCAGGCTTCGATGGTGACACTAAGGTGTGGGTTGGACGTACTGCCGCCCAAGGTGTAGAAGTGGAGAGTGATACTAAACTCCATTTCACCGCACCTTCTGTCACTGCTGGCGATTACCGAGTAATAGTCACAAGCGATGAAGGTCGAAGTCAAGCAGCTGATCTAAAGATCGAAAACAAGGTTAAGGCTCGAGTGTCAGTAGAGGGAGTTAGTGCACCAACTAGACTCGCTCCGAATCAAGAAGGCACTTGGACTGTTAATGCTCTAATAAACACCGATAGCAACCTCAGCTACAGTGTAGATTGGGGCGAAAAGGAGGAAAATATGAGACGAGCAAGTTTAGGTGTGGAGACTCAGTCTTCCGCCACATTCACTCATAGCTACTCTAAAGCAGGAACCTACCATCCTAAGTTCACCGTTGCTGATGAAAACGGTAACAAGGCATCAGTTTCTGCCTCGGTAGTTGTGAAGTAATTCCTACCAGTATAAATCTAAGCAAAACCGCCCTTTGGGGCGGTTTTGCTGGTGATAGGCTGGAAATAAGATATAGTTTCAGGATGATTAAAAACCCACATCATTTTGATGTCATTGTGATAGGCGGAGGGGCGGCAGGATTAATGGCCGCTGGCCGAGCTGCCGAGCAGGGCAAGCGTGTTTTGCTGCTCGAGAAAAACAAGAGACTAGGGGAGAAGCTCCGTATCTCTGGGGGTGGACGCTGTAATATCACTAACGCTGAGGAAGATGTGAAAGTCCTACTTTCACACTATGGTGAGGCCGAACAATTCCTCTACTCAGCTTTTTCTGAGTTTGGCATGAAAGACACCTTTAAATTCTTTGAGTCTAGAGGATTGACCTTGAAGGTCGAGGATCGTAAACGCGCCTTTCCTGAAAGTGACAAGGCAGCAGACGTAGTGGATGAGCTTACAAAATATGCTTTGAAAGGAGGTGTTGAGATTAGGCTAGCGACACCAGTTAGAAAGTTTATTCTGGC
Organism: Geoglossum glabrum; assembly: GCA_021527465.2. Lineage (NCBI taxonomy): Eukaryota > Fungi > Ascomycota > Geoglossomycetes > Geoglossales > Geoglossaceae > Geoglossum > Geoglossum glabrum. The sequence continues at coordinate 37,928 of JAJDFE020000254.1, read as the reverse complement.
TGATGGAAAGATCAGTAGGGTAGTTATCAGTGGAGGTGAGTATTCCGCTGACTCTTATATTTTGGCCACCGGTGGCGTGTCTCATTCTGAGACTGGTTCAACTGGAGACGGGTTTCTGTGGCTGAAGGAACTCGGGCATACTATAGTTGAACCAACACCAACAATCGTTCCACTTAAAGCAAAGAATGGTTGGATCAAGTCCTTGTCTGGAAAAACATTAACCGACGCTAAAATAACTTTTTATCAAGGAGAGAAGAAGCAATTTGCCGTAAATGGAAATATTCTCCTTACACATTTTGGTTTGTCAGGCCCAATTATTTTAAATTGCGCCGGCCGAGTCGCCGATCTACTGTATGTCGGCCCAGTAACTGCCAAAATTGATTTGTTTTCTGCATTAGATATTGGAGGTTTAGATACAAAACTACAACAGCATTTCGATGAGAATAAGAACAAGACGCTTAGAAATGTCATGCGGGAATTTTTGCCTGCCGGTACTGCCGATGGTCTATTGGCACTAATACCTAAGGTTGATAAAGAAAAGAAAGTACATAGTGTTACAAAAGAAGAACGTCGAGCTCTCGTAGACACTTTTAAAGAGCTACCAGTTAACATCACTGGACTAATGGGATTTGAAAGGGCGGTGGTAGCCGACGGTGGCGTACCGCTAACTGAAATTGATACCCGCACCATGCGCTCTCTCCGAGACCCAAAGCTATTTATCCTTGGTGATTTACTACACATCAAAAGACCTTCCGGTGGGTATTCTCTTCAACTATGTTGGACGATGGGTTATGTGGCGGGAAGTAACGCGTAGGTGCTATCATTTGATGATATGTTAACCATCACACAGTACGTTCTCATCTATCTTTTCTCGGTGCCGGTGTTTTTTATTATCGATATGATCTGGTTAGGGTTAGTTGCTCCCTCATTTTATAAATCACAAATTGGCCATTTAATGAGCGGAACAGTAAACTGGCCGGTTGCTATAACTTTCTATCTAGTTTTCTTGGTTGGGCTTGTAATTTTTGCTATCGCTCCAGCAGTTGAAACTAGGCTTTGGACTCACGCACTACTCTATGGTGCGCTCTTTGGCTTCTTTACCTATTTAACATACGACCTGACTAACTGGGCTACACTCAAAGATTGGCCAGCACTAGTTTCTATTGTTGATGTGATTTGGGGAACATTTCTCTCTGCCACAGTAGCAACGGTAACTTACTTCCTCGTTACTACTTTCATAATTAAATAATATGGAAATATTGTTCTTTTCTCTGATAGCCCTACTCGTTTACATGAGTGGGCTATTTACGATTTCCTTAATTATTAAAAACAATGGTGTGGCCGATATTGGTTACGGCGTTGCATTTATGGTTGTGATAGCAGCAACATTTATTCAAGCACCTACTTCAGATAGCTTTTTACTGATCCTCATGGCACTACCTTTTATCTGGGGGACTAGACTAGCAACTCGGATCTTTTTAAAGAACAGAAATAAGCCGGAAGATTTTCGTTATAAAGCTTGGCGAGAAGAATGGGGAAGCTCGTTTATCTGGAGAAGCTATCTACAGATTTATATACTCCAAGGTCTAGTGGTATTTGTGGTGGCACTACCTGTCACACTGGCACTGGTCTATCCAGCTGCAGTATTTAATTCCGTTTTATTTTTTGTTGGTCTAGCTCTCTGGCTCATAGGGTTTTTCTTTGAAACGGTAGGGGATTATCAGCTTGATAAATTTATTAAGAATCCTACAAACAAAGGAAAGATTATGATGTTCGGGCTGTGGAAGTATTCCAGACATCCTAATTATTTCGGCGAAAGTACCATGTGGTTTGGTATCGCTATCATTTCGTTATCACTTTCTGCGATACCACTTGCTCAAGTTGTGAGCCCGCTTTTAATCACCTTTTTGCTGCTAAAGGTTTCTGGTGTTCCAATGCTTGAGAAGCATTTTGCAGGTAACCCAGAGTGGGAAAATTATAAAAGAAAGACTTCAGTTTTTATTCCCTTACCACCAACTTCCTTGTAGCCAAAAAAATAGCTACGCACAAACAGCCAAGTACATAACCAGCCATTACTTGGGTCAGGGTGTGGACACCTAAGTGGACTCGGCTAGCCCCAATAAGGATGGCAAATAGCATCGTTGTAATCCAAATACTGTAGCGTAATACAGGCGGGGTATTCCTCGACAAGTAGATGATACTCAGTGCTAGAAATATAGAACCAGTAGCATGTCCGCTTGGAAAGGCGTATCCAGAAGCTTCTATGAGTGACTCTGACGGACGAGGGATCTTGAAAGTTTCTTTGAGAATTTGGACAGAAACCATTAGTAGAAAAGAAGTCGCACAGAATAATGTCGCCTCTAATTTTCTATTTTTGAGTGCCAGAAAGGCGCAGATTAAAATTGTCGCTACTAGAAATCCTTCGGAGCTGGCGATTTTCGTAAAAGCAAAAAGGTAAATATCGTTCATTCAGGCATTATACATAATTCTCTAGGCACATCTAATTTCTTGCTATACTTAAGTATTAGTTAATAACGTTTGTTAATATGTCCATAATCATTAATTGGGTAGTCTCGGCTCTGGCTATTATGGTCTCAGCTTATCTATTAAGTGGCGTAGTGGTAGATAGCTTCGTTACCGCTTTGGTTTTGGCGGTAGTTCTAGGTGCAATAAATGCCTTTGTTAGGCCGATCTTAGTGATCCTATCGCTACCAGTCACCATTCTCACATTAGGGTTATTTGTTTTTGTCATTGATGCGGCTTTGATTATGTTGGCTGCCAATATTGTTCCTGGATTTGCCGTAGCAGGTTTCTGGTGGGCACTTATCTTCGCGGTGGTTCTTGGTATCGTCCACTCCGTGCTAGGACTTTTCTCTGGCGATAAGAACTAGTATGAATATAACCAAATTCTTAAAACTAATTCTTTGTATCGCGGTAGCACAGGCAGCAGGATTGATTGGTACAATTTTCACCATGCCAGCGATAGACAGTTGGTATGCGAATTTAACTAGACCAGAATTAGCTCCACCAAATTGGATCTTTGGGCCGGTTTGGACGACGCTCTATCTATTGATGGGAATCGCTGCCTTTTTAGTTTGGCAAAAAGGATGGGAGAAAAAGCAAGTGAAAGTGGCGCTTAGTATCTTTGGGATACAGTTAGTCCTTAATACTTTTTGGTCAATTATCTTCTTCGGAATACAATCCCCCGGTTGGGCTTTTGTGGAAATCGTCTTTATGTGGGCAGCGATAGTTGCGACCATCGTGGCTTTTTCTCGAGTATCTAAAGCCGCCGCTTGGCTTTTGGCACCATATATTCTTTGGGTCAGCTTTGCGGCTTACCTCAATTTCATGATATTCTGGCTGAACTAATTTATGGAAGAAAACAAGAAAGTATTTTATCAACTCTTGGGGAACACATTGGTAGCTTCGGTAACAAACGCCTTTGTTTGGTTTGCCCTGACCTTTTGGGTATTTATTGAGACTCAGTCTGTATTAGCCACGTCATTCATTGCGGGTATATTCGCGCTAGCCAATATGTTGTCCGCCTTTACCTTTGGCAGCATTGTCGACCATCACAAAAAGCATCATGCCATGATTGGTTCTGGGGTGATCTCCTTAGTGGCGTATACCTTAGGGGCAATCATATTCTTCACCACCCCGTATGAGACTTTTTCCAATCCGTCATCAGTGATGCTTTGGGTGTTCGTAGTGGTATTGATGCTTGGTAGTGTGGCGGGTAACTTGCGCATGATCGCTCTTTCAACTACCGTCACCCATCTTTTTACCGAAGGCCGTGATAAGGCTAACGGTATGTTAGGGGCAGTAAACGGGATCAGTTTTTCCATCACCTCAGTACTTAGTGGTTTGGCGATTGGATTCTATGGTATGAACGTGGCCATTACTGGTGCTCTCATTGGTACTACGATAACCTTGCTGCACCTTCTAACTATTAAACTCAAGGATCCAGAGAAAGTGCCCGAGCCAGCAACTACCGAAGTTACCCCACCTACTGGGCTTAACATTAAAACTACCATCGCTATCATCGCGGGAGTACCGGGACTCTTTGGATTGATTTTCTTTACCACCTTCAACAACTTCCTCGGGGGTGTCTTTATGGCACTGATGGATGCATATGGTCTTTCACTCGTCTCAGTACAAACTTGGGGTATTATGTTCGCTTTCTTGAGTTTTGGCTTTATCCTCGGCAGCACCTACATTGCTAAATATGGTCTTGGCTCTAGACCACTTAGACTGATGCTCATCATCAACGTTATCACTTGGACTACCTGTATATTCTTTACCATCCAACCATCTATCATCTTGCTGTTGATAGGTATGTTGATATGGATGACTCTAGTACCTTTTATTGAGGCTACAGAACATACTTTAATTCAGTCAGTTGTACCGTATGAAAAGCAGGGAAGAGTGTTTGGCTTTGCTCAAAGCGTTGAGTCGGCTGCCACACCGATAACGGCATTCTTGATTGGTCCAATCGCCCAACTGATCTTTATTCCGTTTATGACAACCGGAGCTGGAGTGTACTTAATTGGTGATTGGTTTGGAGTTGGTCTTGATCGAGGTATCGCCTTAGTGTTTATCATTGCAGGAACGATTGGGCTTTGCGTAACCTTATTGGCTTTTCACTCTAAATCGTACAAATTGCTCTCCGCCAAATATGGCGAAAAGCCAGTCGTGTAGTTATGAAAATGGTGCAATTGCACCTTTTTTCATGTTAAAATTTCATTATGAAAGTCCCGAAAACAAACTGGTTAGCTATAGGTATCGCCCTTGGTTCTGGCCTTGGCGTATTACTCGATAACGTCGGCCTTGGTATCGCCTTGGGTACTGTTTTCGGTGCTTTACTAGATGAGGTTAGTAAAAAATAATTTAAACCAATATGAAAGGTGTAGTAATTGTCCTCGTGGTACTAATTGGAGCTGCTGGTGTTTGGTTTTTGTTAAATCGAGAGACTTTAGATCAAGAAATGCCAGAACCTTCATTTGAGAACGTCACTTCCTTTGAAGAATGTGAAGCTGCTGGATTCCCTGTACAAGAAAGTTATCCACGTCAATGTGCTTTGCCTGATGGCAGAGTGTACGCTGAGGAGATAGAAGTTTTGCCAACATATGACAACGCTAGTGAAAATTTGATAAAGGTGGAAAACCCACATCCAGGTGGGGTCGTGGGGAAAGAATTTGTGATAACTGGTGAGGCTCGGGGGTATTGGTTTTTTGAAGCCTCTTTCCCAATTGAGGTAGTGGGTGCTGATGGGAATACTATTGCTGGCTCATACGCTACTGCTGAAGGGGATTGGATGACTGAAGACTTTGTTTCATTTAAATCTGAAATGATTGACCTACCTTCTGCATACACTGGTCCAGCTACTTTGATTCTAAAGAAAGACAATCCTTCTGGGTTACCTGAAAACGACGCTTCAATCTCTATTCCAATAGTGGTTGAGTACTAAGATGAAAGGAAAGACCTTTGGTGAAAGAGTGGTGGAGCTAGCCTTAACTATTCCCTCAGGCAGGGTGACCACCTATGGTGATTTAGCGCGCGCAGCCGGTGGGACACCAATGACAGCTCGAAGTGTTTCGGGGATTTTAGGGAAAGCAGAAATGACTGGGGTAAAAGGAATTCCTTGGCACCGGATTGTATATAGCGGCGGGAAGGTTTGGTTCGATGAAAATAATCGAGCTAAACGTCTAAGTCTTTATAAGAAGGAGAAGATCGAGATAAACGATCAAGACAGGGTAGTTGATTTTGAAGATATTCGTTATTGATACGGATCTCTTTGTGCGTACACAGAAATAGTTCGGCGCTTGCGCGCTTGCCCGTGGATACGATGTTTGTGGGAACGGTACACTTTGCGGATCACAAACTTCTCCTCTAAGAAACTTATCAGCTCCTCCTCTTCGTAGGCATGTTCCGGTACACCAATAACTGGATGGATATAGGTACCAGGTTCTTTGCTCGGGAACTCCTTTAATAGACGGGCAGTATGTAGGTCTTCGTCACGCAAGAAAGTCTTCATGAACAACCATCCTCCTGGTCGAAGAAGTCGATAAATCTCATCACGCAAAAACTTGCGTTCGGATTCCTTTAGGAAGTGAGAGGTCATCATGTCTAAGACTAGATCTTGTGAAGAATCAGGTAGGTGGATCTCTCCGGCAATACTCCGTGCTTCAAAAGAAAGGGGCAGGCCATCTCCAGCTCGTTTTGCCTCAGCAATCGCTGCGGTGGAAATATCGTAACCGACACCTTTTGCCCCTAGCTCATTAGCTAAAAAGACAAGATTTCGGCCGTTACCACAACCAAGGTCCAGCACCTCAACCGCTCGACTAAGTGAAGCCTCGTCTTTTTGCCGCGCCTGCCAACGGACAAACTTCGCTAGGTCCTCACTTTCGGACGACGAAAGAGCCAGGTGCTCTCCACCTGATGTGTACTCTTGGTCCCAAAAAGTGACGCCATGGCGCTTCCTTTTTTGCTTTTTAATAAATGGTCGTTTGGGCATATGATTGATGGTACAATATCACGCATATGCTAAAAAAACATCTTTGGAAAATAGTTATCTTAGGAGTAGTGGTTTTGCTTGGTGGCTCCATCGCCTACTCGCAGTATGTGAGCAGGCAAGCAGACGAAGGTGTAGTAGCTGAACCTCATGTGAAAGGCAACCCTGAAGCTAAGGTTACTCTAGTAGAATACAGCGACTTCCAGTGTCCAGCTTGTGCCCAGTTCTATCCATATGTGAAAGATCTGTTAAACGAGTACCCGGAGAGTATTCGTTTTGAGTATCGTCATTTTCCATTGATCAATATTCACCCTCTAGCCACTCCGGCCGCTCGGGCAGCTGAGGCTGCTGGCCAACAAGGCAAGTTCTGGGAGATGCATGACAAGCTCTTTGAAGAGCAAAGTGTCTGGACTAAAGGCTCTAATCCTAGCGCATACTTCAATCAGTATGCGGAAGAAATTGGTCTTGATGTGGACCTCTTCAAACGTCATCTAAACTCAGCAATTCTTCATGATGTGGTAACTGATAGTTTCGAGGAAGCTCGTGGCCGAGGTTTCACCGGTACACCTACCTTCTTGCTAAACGATGAATTAATGACTTTCTCTACATTTGAGGAATTCCGTACTGCTATCGTTACTGCAATTGAGGGAACTCCTAGTAACTAGCTAAATTTCTCTATATAGGAAACTTGTGTTGTAATTCGAGCAAAAGGCCTGATTTGTGGTAGGATTTTGCTTCGATAAGAGTTTTGTATGGCAAAAAACAAGAAAAATATAATAGCTTACGTCTCCAAGCTGCCTGCTGAGGCTATTGTTGATATTCGAGCCTACGAGAAGGAAACGGGCGAAAAGTTCCGGATAATGTTAATTGAGAACTCTTCCCGTAAACTAACTAAGAAACAAACAGGTTCTGGTTTGTCGGAGGTCAACATAGTTCTGTCAGTCGACTTCAATAATGACTCAGCCCTACAAGAAGCCTTGGCACCTTATCAAGATCAACTCTGCGCTATTACCAGCCGAGCTGAATCCTATCTAGCTGACTTCATTAAAATAATACCGTTCGTTCCTTATCTTTATACTCCAACTCCAGAGTCGCTGAAGTGGGCTAGTGATAAGCGTTTGATGCGTCGTCACTTTAAGGTTTATGATTCTTCACTGAGTCCAAAATACACCTTAGTAAAAAGTTCTGACGATATTGAGATTGACAGAATCATTAGCAAGGTAGGTTTGCCAATGATAGTTAAACCAACTAATTTGGCTCAAAGTCTTCTTATCAATGTCTGCCATCATCGCGAGGAATTGCAGAAGGTGGTGAAGGATATGTTTAAGAGTATTGATCGTGTATACGAGGAGTATGGTCGTATTGAGCGTCCTCAGATTATTGCTGAAGAATATATGGAGGGACTGCAGTATTCTATTGATGCCTATGTCTCAAATAGAGGAAAGGTTATCTGTTGCCCATTGGTGCGCCAGAAGACCGGACACGATATTGGGAGAGATGATTTTTTTGGCTACCTACAATCAACTCCTACCGCTCTTTCCTCAGTCACGGTAAAGAGAGCGGAATCGGTAGTAAAGAAAGGAGTGCATGCTTTAGGTCTTAGAAATACCACAGTGCATGTCGAATTGATGCGGGTAGATAACGATTGGAAGATAATTGAAATTGGTGCGCGCATTGGTGGTTTCAGACCACAGCTCCACAGACTGTCGTGCGGTATCAATCATGGTATGAATGACATCTTGGTCAGAATGGGTAAACAACCAATTGTTCCTCGTCGTTGCAAGCGTTTTGCTGCTGCTATCAAATATTACGCAAAGGAGGAGGGGACAATCACTAGCATTATTGGTCTGAAGAAAATAGAAAAACTATCCTCATTTCATGGTATCGAAATGCGCAAGAAGCGAGGAAATCAGAGTGTTTTTGCTAAAAATGGTGGCGGGGCGATATTTGTATTGTATCTTGTAAACGGTTCTCGAGCTGAGCTACTAGCTGACATCAAGCGAGTAGAGAAGACTATTGTTGTACAAGTCGATTAGTAAATTTGATAAGGATAGTATGAAGATAGCTATAATTGTCTCGCGTATCATAAGCGAACTCAGTGATCTTTCTGCTGAGCTAGCATTACGAGGACATGGTGTTACTTTTTTGTCTTTAGAGCATCTTAGTCCAGATAATTTTATTGATGGTTCCTTAGCAAAGGAACTCTCTGAATTTGATTTAATTTATTATCGTTCTGGTTTTACTGATGCTGGACGCATCTGTATTCCAGATCTTCTAGGGAATGATATTGGTAAAATCATCAATCCGGTTACATACAAACACCCATTTGGTTCTAATAAATTGTATCAAGCAATATTGTTATCAAAGGAGGGTGTTGTTATGCCGCTAAGCTATATGGGGCGTAATATCTCATTTGAGACTTTGGCTGATCGCCTCGCTACCCCCTTTATTGTTAAATCAGCCTATGGCATACAAGGTAATCAAGTTTTCTTGATCAAAGATAAGTATGAGTTCGATAACTTTTTGAAGTCTAATAAGGAAAGCGATTTAGTCTGGCAGAAATTTATTCCCAATAACGGAGACTATCGTATCTTTATGATTGGTGGAAAGGTACACCAGATTTTTAAAAGAGTAGCCAAGGGTGGCGATTTCAAAAATAATATGTCGTTGGGCGCTCACGGAGAAGTGGTGACTGATCGGAATTTATTGAGTCAGCTCACTGCAATGTCTGAAAAGATAGTCAAAACCATGGATATTGAGATTGGAGGTGTGGATATAATCGAGTCAGCTACAGATGGTCAGCTTTTTTTCTTGGAGGTCAATATTAACCCCGGATGGAAAGGTCTAGATGCAACTTTAGGTACTAATACAGCTTTGGCTATAGCAGATTACTTTGAAGATCGAGTTAAGAACTCCAGAACCTTTTCACTATAAACTTTTTCTATATCGAAACCGGCTGCAGGGCTAAATATGTCTAGTTGAGGAGATTTATTGACTTCAAAGACAAGAGGACCATTTGGTGTACGGACCATATCTACACCAGCCAAACGAAGCTTGGCGACAGCGGCTGATTTTATACAAATAGCTTTCTCTTCGTCGGTGATCTCTTCATATGTGGCAGTTCCTCCCTGGGACACATTGTTATAAAATCCATCGGCACTAGTTCTCTTGATGGAAGTTACTACTTGGCCATCTATGACGAACACACGAAAATCGTGATCGTTAGGAATGTATTCCTGAATTAAACTCAATTCGTTATCTTGATTCAATCGTTCTTCCAGTTCTGTTTCGTTGGTAACCTTCCAGACACTTTTTCCTTTAGAGCCAGCCTTTTTGATAACGGCCGGATATGTGACATGCTTTGAGATGTATAGATAATTCTTTTTGTATGATTCAGCCGTGGTGATTATCGATTTTGGTACACCGACACCTTCAAAAGGTAGCAGGGTAGTCATTGTTATCTTGTCTGCTGATTTGTCAGACAAGAGATTTGCCTCATCTGCAAATATGACAGCTTGCTTACTTAAGATTCTCCCAATCAAGTAGGTGCGGTAGGTGTCTTTGTTGGTTCGTTTGATCAGAAAAGCACTATCCTCTGTGGATAGAATATTGTTATTTTCAACAATGCAGACAGATTCCTGCTTAGATTCATAACCTACTGATATTATGCAATCCGACGAACTGATAGGGGTGCTGGAGACGTCATAATTAGAGGAAGATTCCTCAAATATTGCTGCAAAATGACTAGGCTTATTGCCGTTTATGAGGATAACTTTTTTGGGCATTTATTTCAGTCTACTTTCATTTAAAGATAGTTGCAAACTTTGTTATAATTGAAGCATGATTCGAACCCGTGATTTTATGGCCTTTGGTGCCGCTTTTGTTTTCCTTTCCTATGCTATTGGTGCTACCTGGCTGACTAACGCTTGGGACACAACGGGACAAATGGCTGCAACAATTGATTTTTCTAGTAATGGCACTGCTCCCGTAGTAATGGAGGGAGCAATAGTTGAAGATGCTCCTGAAATTCCTCGGGAGAGTAACATTAATCGCTTGCGTGGAAAAATCGCTGCTGGAGAGGGTGATGTTTCTGCCGGCGAACCAGTCTTCACTTCCGTCGATGACATTGCTTCCACCTCTACATCTGTAAGTGATGCTTCTCCTTTAACTTCTATTTTGATCGGCTTTACTGTAAGTGGAGATTCTTTAATGAGTGACGATCTATGGCGCTTCATTGGCTTTTCACATCTTGAGCAAATTGGCGTAGCTTTAAATGACGTAGCTATCTTTGGTGCACATCCAAATCCTTTGATATTAGACTCTTGTGGGGGTACAGACGAGGGAAGTGGGTATCGGTACCACTTGTTGGTCGATAAAGAGATCCCCAGCGGTTGCTACGGAATAAAGTAAATTTCTTCCCATTGCTTTTCTAATAAAGTGTGATATAATCAGAAAAGTTAGCAAGGGAGGAGTGAATTGCCGAAACTCTATGTAAGGCCAGAAACTCCTTTGGATATGTGGCAAGCATTCCCACCTACCAGTAACTTGATGCGCGAGCTTTGGCTTGCGCGTCTTTTCATTTTAAATATTCAGAGACGGCATATCTGTTATAATTATTTGCATGCAAAAAGAAAAGGGTTTTCCGGAAGGGTTCTATTGGGGAGCAGCAACGGCTAGTTATCAGGTAGAAGGAGGAATTGAAAATTGTGACTGGGCAGAAGCCGCTCGCGAAGGAAAAGTGCCTGTTTGCGGTATTGCATGTGATCACTACAATCGTTTTGAGGAAGACTTTGATATTGCTCGGGAGCTTGGACACAATTGTCATCGTATTTCTATCGAGTGGGCTCGAATAGAGCCAGAAGAAGGGAAGTTTAATGAAGAGGAAATTGAGCATTATAGGCAGGTGTTGAAGGCCATAAGAGAGCGAGGGATGGAACCCTTTGTGACCATCTGGCACTTTACCTTACCTTTGTGGTTTTCCAAGAAGGGTGGTTTTGAAAGAAAAGACGCCCCTAAAATATTTGCGCGCTACGCGGGTTACTTAGCAGAAAAGTTGGGCGACATCTGTACCAATTTTTCCACCATCAATGAACCAAGCGTTTATTGTAGTAATGGTTGGTTGCGGGGTAGTTGGCCGCCATTTAAGAGGTTTGCTTTGACTGATATGGTTTCTATTACCAATTCAGGCAGATCATTTGAATCTGGAGCCAAGAAAGAATTTCATAACTTATTTTTGTATTTCAAGGTAATGAAGAATTTGGCATTATCACATAATGCTGCCTATGTGAGTATTAAAGATATCTGTCCTAAGGCGAATGTTAATTTCGTGCATCACGTAATAGTGTTTGATTCAAACTGGAACCCTTTAAATAAAATAAAGGCCATTATCTCCAACCAGCTTTGGACCCATAGGTTCATGCGTCGCACTAAGGGATTCTATGACTCTATTGGTCTTAATTATTATTTCTATACTAAGTATGGAGATAAGCGTAAGTGGCGCAAGACCGACATGGACTGGAATTTTGCACCCGAAAATATCTATGATGCCTTAATGATGCTTAAACGCTACAAGAAACCTGTTTTTATATCAGAAGCTGGGGTGGCTGATGCGACTGATGCTGGAAGGTCAGAATATATATCTAGACAGATACAAGGTACTTTAAAAGCGATAAAGGATGGGGTAGATGTAAGAAGCCATATTTATTGGTCTTTGCTAGATAATTACGAATGGGCCTTAGGTTTTGGTAAGCGTTTTGGTTTAGTGGAAATAGATTATGAGAATCTTGAGCGAAAAATTCGACCCTCAGCGTATCATTATAAGAAGATAATCGAACAGAATGGACAGGTAGACTAAATTTTGAGTCCAAGTCCAACAGTTTAGTTTGATGGTAGAATTATTTATATGACAAAACCTAAAATTCCTCTAAGTTATTTCGCTAAGAATCTTTTTACCGTCATTGGTCTGGTGCTCATCTGGCGCGGTATTTGGTACGTGTTCGATGCCATAGACTATCTGCTTTTTGGTGGCCAACATTTTTGGACCGGCGTTCTTGGTGTAGTAATAGGATTAGCAATCCTATATATTCCAGATAAGGATCTGAAGGAGATAGAAAAACTATAAGTCTAAACTTCTGGTGGAGGTTTTAAATAAGGTCTGATTACTAAAACACAAGTTCGTCCCAGACGGCCAGCACTAGACATTTTGAATATTTATGGTAGTTTACGTTTGTTAGAAACCGGAGGTTCTTCAAATGGAATTGACGACAGCATTTGTCTCTACCTATAAGGGAGGTCAGCTTGAAATCCAGAATCAGGGCGAGGGCTATGTCTTCCGTGGCGAGATCAAGGAAGCCAAGGTCGAAGACGGTACCCTCAAGGTGGAGTTTACCTGGCTCGGAGAGGGGTCGTATCCGCCGACATCTTGGAAGAAAAGCGATAAGCTCGATTATTCAGCCATCCTCGAGATCTGCGAAGTGTCAGGCATCGGCGACAATCGCATCGCTATCCATTCCCTAGTCACCGGCGAACTGGTGGTGTTCTATCCGCTTGGTGGCAGCCGTCTTGATCCTTCTCGTGTCGAAGGGCTTGAACTCGCTGCTTGAGCAGTATCATTCTCAAGCCAAGGGCCGCATTCCACTCGGAGGCGGCTCTTTCTATATAAAAGTTCCTCCTTCATACGAACCGACACACTCGACTTTTTTGTACTTAACAAGTACTATCCAATTAGTTCGTAAAAGTCATAGGAGGCATGGATGCCTACTGATACCTTTGATCTTGAAGTATTTCTGAAAGCATTGGTCATGCCGGATGACTTGTTTCATCTTGATCAGTGTAAACGAATACTCAAAAGAGACCCGAACGCGTTCTATGTCTCTTTTGAGGCTAGTGCTTCACCTGACTCAATGTCCGCATGTTTGAGAGTGGTGGTAGAAGCATTATGGAGGGCGGAGTTGCGCATCCTTCGTCTCACTACCTACCTTGACCTCCCCTTGATTGAGACTGAGTCCGAGGAAGAGGTTACAAAACTGCTCGAGATTGTCAACGACTACAATGCTACATCCGATATAGTTGGCAAGGTCTTTATTCAAGAACAGAATGATGAGCTGATAGGGTCAGTGTCTATTTCGTTCGTAGTCCCCGTTGAATTTGATGTCGACCCGGAAATTCAGAAAGGGCTGAGTATATTGGTTGGCCACAACATCATCCAGCTCATTAATGAAATGGCCGCGGTTTCAATGTCAATCCATGAAGAAATGAACGGGGAGGAGGAAGAGGAATCATTGCCACGATTTCAATAAGGCATTGGTTCCTAATATACGCAATTATTCATCGACCTGCTTGTCTGTGGGTCGATTTCTTTACATAAACTTCCAACTTCGTCTCAAATGCCAAGAAGAACAAAGTTCCCCAAAATGCCACCAATATATCCATTTGACTAGTATGCATCTGGTATACTAAAACCTGAATCTTATGTCTTGGATACTTTTGACAGCCGGAGCACAGCTCATTAACGCAGTCGTTGCTATTGCCGACAAATATTTGGTTACTGACGAAAAGCGAATGCCTAGGCCGTTCGTTTACGCTTTTTATACTTCCTTAGCTACCAGCTTTTGGCTAATTATTTATTTCCTAGGATTTATCCCCGGACTTTCAGAACTAGGTGTACCAAGTTTTTCAAATATTCAGATGCCGACCTTGTCATTCATGGCCTTGGCTTTTTTCTCTGCCTACACTTTCTTCATGGCCATCGTTTCGCTCTACGGTACCCTCAAGCGAGAGGACACTTCTGACGTGATGCCAGTAGTCGGAGCAGTTTCTGCGATCGCTACTTTTGGCCTATCGTACGTATTTCTAGGTGCACAGCATTCACCAAATTTTATCTGGGGTGTACTCCTCTTAGCTACTGGTAGCTTCATGGTCTCGCATTTGCGTTTCAATACCAATGTTGCTCTTGCTTCTTTCCATAGCGGTCTATTTTTCGCCTTGCACTACATTTCCATGAAGGGAATGTTTATACTGACAAACTTTGATGACGCCTTCTTTTGGTCACGAGTAGCATTGGTACTTTTTGTACTATCTTGGCTCCTCATTCCTAACTATCTAGAGTTGATCACTAGTCAAAACAAGGTAACTACTAGAAACACAGGGTTCCTTATCTTTGGCACTAAAATTCTAGCTGGCGTGGCCGCCTTCATGCTCCTTAAGGCTACCGACTGGGGAGACGTAGCAGTAGTGCAGGCACTTGATGGATTGAAGTTCGTCTTTATCTTATTAATCGGTATTCTCGTTGGTCGGTGGTTCCCTAAGTCGGCCGGAGAGGGGGATCGAAGTATGCGTACAATTGTGCGCAAATTTATCTACGTTACCGTTATTTGTGTCGGATTCATTTTGTTATTTAGATGATAAAGAAAGTCTTAATCCCACCTTTAGTAGTTATAGTGTTGCTAGTAGGTGTACTCACTTGGCTGGCTTCAAAACCGGTGCCAAAAGACATTACCTACGGCATGTCTTTCAACACCATGTACGCTGAAGAACTCGGTCTTGATTGGCAGGAGACCTATGACGCTATCTTAAATGACTTAGGAGTAAAGCATCTTCGCTTGGCTGCTCACTGGCCAATGATTGAACCAGAACCAGGGGTCTATAATTTCACCGAACTTGATTATCAGATTGATAAGGCAGAAGAGAGTGGGGCGGATGTAATATTAGCTGTTGGTAGACGCTTGCCACGTTGGCCAGAGTGTCATTTACCTGAATGGTCAAAGTCTTTGACCTGGGAAAAGCAAAAGGAAGAGGTACGTGAGTATCTTGAGGTGGTGGTAAATCGATACAAGGATAGATCTCACATCATTCATTGGCAGGTAGAAAATGAGCCATACCTATCAGCCTTTGCTTTTGAACACTGTGGAGAATTAGATGAAGAGTTTTTAATTGAAGAAATAGAACTAGTACGTAAATTGGATCCTTCTAAGCCGATACTTGTAACTGACAGTGGCAACCTCGGTACTTGGTTGGGGGCCTATCAGCGTGGCGATGCTTTTGGTACTAGCGTATATGTATATTTCTGGAATCCTGAGTTTGGCCAGTTTAAGAGCATCTTGCCTCCATGGTGGTATCGCCTGAAGGAAGGACTGTTAACAATTGTCTATGGACCGAAACCAACCTATTTAGTTGAACTAGCAGCGGAGCCGTGGCTCTTAGAACCGGTCGTGAGTGTTGATTTGGAAACTCAGTATTCCAGAATGAACCTAGAGAAGATCAATGAAATAATTGATTACGCAGAGAAAACCAGATACGATAAGCAATATCTATGGGGTGCCGAGTGGTGGTACTGGCTTTTAAAGCAAGGTGAAGGTGAAATCTGGGAAAGAGGCAAGGAGTTATTTAAGTAAAAGTAAAATAATGAATTACGTTTTAAAATCAAGAGTGACCTTAGGGCTACTGGCAATAGCAATTCTTTTCCCAGCCTACACCTCTGCGGAGACTGTCGTTCGCACAGGTGACTCGGTTTCTATTGGAGTTGGTCAAACAGTAGAGAGTAATCTATACGCTGCTGCCGGAAGCATCTCTCTTTCAGGTGAGGTGAAAGAAGATATGTATGTTATGGCGGGTTCAGTGACCACCAACGGTCCAGTTGGTGTTGACCTTACAGCTCTTGGTGGAACTATTCAAACCCATGCTCCTATCGGAGGTGACTTGCGTGTAATTGGAGGGGACGTGGTTGTTGCTAGTGATGTTGGAGGGGACGTGTTTGTGATAGGTGGACATTTGATAGTTCTATCTTCAGCAAAGATTGCTGGTAACGTCTACTTTTATGGTGGGGAAGCAGAAATAGAAGGAGTAGTAGAAGGAAATGTGATGGGTAGGGCAGATGTTTTCTATATAAATAATGCTGTTGCGGGAACAGACATTTCTGCTAGAAGGGTGGCTTTGGGAGACCAAGCCAATGTCCAAGGTGATTTACAGTACAAAAGTATCTACGATCTTGAGAGAGCTGTAGGAGCAACTGTGGGAGGTGATGTGTTAGCTTCAGTTGAGGTTGAAAAGACGGATGATAAAAGTGTCATGGTCCCACTGATATTCATAACTGCCTGGTTGTTCGCCTCATTGTCGGTATTGTTATTCTTCCGCCCCCGTTTACAGGAATTACTATTTGAACTAAAAAATAACCCAGTACGATCTGGAATCTTAGGGCTTTTGCTGATAGTGGTGGCACCAATCTTAGCAATCATCTTGATAGCCACTTTGTTGGGATCTTGGATTGGGGTAGCACTATTACTCCTTGTGCTGCTATTTACCCTTGGCTCCTTAGTTTTGCTTCCTCTCTTACTAGGTGCTTACCTGCTTAGTTTCTACCGAAAGAAGCTACGGATTGATATTTGGGCAGCCTTTGCCGGCATGGTTGGAATAGTCATTCTTGCCTTTATTCCAATAATTGGTGGCTTACTTATACTATTTGGCACCTTAATGATCGCTGGAGCCATTCTGTACTCTTTGTACAGACAAAATCGCAACTAGGCCCAGTTTAAAAAACGGCGCTCCCTAGCGACCGTTTTTTTATATTTGGTACAATAACAGTATGCAAAAACCAGTCGCCTTTTTTGATATCGACGGTACTGTCTTCCGTTCAAGTTTATTAGTTGAGTTAGTCGAACGTCTACTAGACTCAGGTATTTTCCCTAAGGAGGCCAGAGAAGAGTTTGATGAACTGGAACGTTATTGGCGTGATAGAGAAGGAAGCTATGAAGACTATATTGATGCAGTAGTTGGGGTCTTTCGCAAAAATATCAAAGGTGTTTTCTATGGCGACTTAGCTGACATTGGTCGAGAGGTGGTTTCCGAGCACAGCAAACGAGTGTACCGCTATACCCGTGATTTAATTTTGGAATTAAAAAACGAGGGTTATTACTTAGTCGCCATTTCGCAATCACCAAAGACAATCTTAGATGAATTTTGTCGGCAATATGGTTTTGATAAAGTGTATGGCCGCATATATGAGACTGGCCCACAAGATCGCTTCACCGGTGAAGTGATCGATGAACATTTAATCTCCAACAAATCCAATATAGTTTCTCGAGTGATTGAAAAGGAAAATTTAACCAAAAAGGGTTCGATAGGGGTGGGGGATACGGAGGGGGATATCCCTCTACTAGAAAGTGTTGAGAGACCAATTTGTTTTAACCCCAACCAAAGTCTTCTAGATCATGCTAAGCGTCGTGATTGGAAGGTGGTAGTGGAAAGAAAGGATGTAATTTATGAACTCTAGGTTAGCTGTTATACTAGTAATATATTTAGCAAAGTTAAGTAATTATCATGGCTCACAAAAAACTTCAGCGCAGTAATAACAGAGTGATTGCCGGCGTCTGTGCTGGTTTGGCAGAATATTTCGATCACGACCCAACTTTGTGGAGATTGGGATTTGTATTTTTCCTAATTTTGACAGGAGTGATGCCTGGACTACTGCTGTATGTATTAGCATGGCTAGTGATACCTAAGGGTTCTGGAAATTTTGTTTCCGAATAATTCCATATGGAGATTGAAAGAAATGAACTCAATGCAGCTGGTGCTGCTGTAGCTAAACTATCTAGACGCTCTAGTATCGTTAGAACTTTAACTGGTAACGACATTATTTTCTGGGGAGCTGACGCTTTTATCTCGGTAGCCCTGGCCCTGTTTGTCGTTACCTTTATCGAAGGCGCTACAATTTTGAACGTGGGTATTGCACTCATGATTCACCGCGTGGTTAATGCTATTGCTTCAGTACCGGTAGGGCGTTTCTTTGACAGACATAAGGGTTACCTAGATGAGATCCTAGGATTAACTATTGCTTGTTTCGCTTCGGGTGTAGTGTACATAATGTTGAGCTTTTCCACCGAAATATGGCAACTATATTTGTTAATGCTATGTCTGGGTATTTGTTCAGCCGTTAACCTCTCATCTTGGCGAATCGTTTTCTATAGTCATATTAATCAAGAACAGTTAGGTCAAACTCTAGGTGTCTACCAGATGCTTTATTCCTTAGGTATTGGCCTATTCTTAGCCATTGGCGGCTTCACTGGTGAGCGTTATGGCTATGACATGGTGTTGCTCTACGGCGGGTTACTAATGATGGCCGGCAGTACTTTACCCCTTTTGATTAAGAACTACTTCACAGAGGAGAATAAGGGCTAAATTTGTAACTTTCTAAGGTTAAAGTTTGTTTTAAACTCTAGATGAACAAATAAAGTTCTTGGAGACATTCGATGAATAAAACACCTAAAGTAGTTACGATCAGTGGAGGCTCAGGCGGCTTCACGGTTTGTCGTGCCTTAAACGGATACCCTCTTGATATCACAGCCATTCCTTCAGTCTTTGACAGCGGGGGATCAACTGGCGTATTGCGAGACGTCTATGGTGCATTACCTCAGGGTGATGTGAGGCGATGCATATTGGCGCTCTTGCCAGCAAAAGACATGGAGTGGAGACAACTACTTAGTTTCCGTTTCGATAAAGCTGGACCCTTCTCAAATCACTCTCTCGGTAACCTCCTTTTGTTTGCCGCAGAAAGAGAGTGGGGTCGCGAAGGAGGAGTGAACGTTCTCTGCAAACTCCTCAAAACTAACGGCAGGGTCATACCTGTTTCCGTGGATTCTGCGGACTTGTGTGCTGAGCTTTCAGACGGATCCGAAATCTGTGGAGAAGCGGTGATTGACTTGCGCGCGCCCACAGATGAGCGGTCTATAAAAAGAATATTTTTAGACCGTCCAGCCACCGCTACTCGTGAGGCAGTAAATTCCATAATGGAAGCTGATCTGGTGGTGCTTAGTCCGGGCGATCTCTTTACTTCACTCCTGCCAAACTTTTTGGTGGAAGGGATAACAAGAGCGCTTAACGACACTCCCGCCAAAATTGTCTACATTATGAACCTCATGACTAAGGCTAGTGAAACGCGAGATTTCACAGCCGAGCTGTTCGTGTCTAAGCTTCGCGACTATGGCCTTGATCGAGAGATCGACTATTTGGTGGTGAACAACGAGCTGATACCCCCTTCTCTCCTTCAGGAGTATTTGGAGAAGGAAGGCTCCGAAGTGGTCGCTCCACCAACTGGTGGGAGCGATGCCTTGTGGAATAACTTGGTCCTCACTCCACTACTTAGCAAGCGCGGTTTGGAAGAAGGTCTAGTTAGGCACAGCACCCATAAACTTGGACGAGCGATTAACGATATTGTTCTAGACATCCGAGGCAAATAAAAGACGCGCCACTCTGGCGCGTCTTTTCCCTATACCTCTAAAAAAGTGAGTTAAATACCGATTAGAACTGGTATCACCATCGGTGTCTTGTTGGTCTTTTGCATCAAGAATCCACTGACAGTATTAGCGAGTTCATCCTTCACATAATCAAGATCAATTGGATTCATGTGCTCAGTTTGCTTCTCTACCGTCCTTTTAATCAGGGTGCGAGCTTCTGAAAGTAGCTGCTGGTTCTCTCGTAGGTAGACGAAGCCACGTGAAATGATGTCAGGAGACTTACGCAACTTGCCGGTTTTGGTATTAACGGTTGCAATGATAACGAACATACCATCCTCTGAGAGAGTCTGGCGGTCACGTAGCACCACTTCTTGTCTTGTACCCACAGTGAAGCCGTCAACCATCACTGCTTCAGTCGGGGCTTTTTC
The DNA here is from genome assembly GCA_021527465.2 of Geoglossum glabrum. NCBI lineage: Eukaryota > Fungi > Ascomycota > Geoglossomycetes > Geoglossales > Geoglossaceae > Geoglossum > Geoglossum glabrum. Next base: position 17,763 of record JAJDFE020000254.1, on the reverse strand, counting down.
CTTGTGAATGATCACTTCGGTACCATTCTTGATGTCAATCAACATACCGTTGTCAGGTACGATGACGTTCTCTCTTGGGAAGCCATTCTCTACAGCAGCGTATAGGTGACTCTTGAGGTGATAGTGATGTCCGTGTACAGGGATCAAGAATCTCGGCTTCACTGTGTGGTGTACCCAAACAAGTTCTCCCGCGTTACCGTGCCCAGAAGAGTGGACAGCAGTGGTGCGGTAGTTAACTACCTTCACGTTCTTGCGGTATATATTGTCCTTCAAGATCTGCACCGCAATCTCGTTACCTGGAATAACGGAAGAAGATAGAACGATGGTATCACGTTCGTTGAGGATAATATTTTTGTGCTTATCAGTAGCGATACGCATCAAGGCAGCAAACTGCTCACCTTGCGCACCGGTAGAAAGAATTACAATGCGGTCTACTGGGTAGTCACCCATGTCGCCAGCATTGATAAATATCTTGTTGTCCACCTCTAGCAATTTAGCGAGGATCGCGATATCGATGTTTGTCTTAATACTTCGACCTTCAAGTACCACCTTCTTGCCATACTTCTCACAAGATTTAATGATAGATGTTAGGCGCTCAAACTGCGAGGCAAAAGTACCGATGATAAGGCGTCCAGTGGCATCCTTGATGATCCTATCAAGAGTTTCTAGCACCTCACCTTCTGGTGCAGAAAAGCCTTCACGGTCGGCGTTCGTTGAGTCACAAATAAGTACCATGTTATTGTTCTTCCCAACCTTTTCCCAGTCAGCTTTCTCCTCTGGCACTACGTCTCCATTTTCGTGGGTCAAACGAATGTCTCCAGTGATAACAATGTCGCCATGCTTGGTCTCAACAGAAACACCCATAGCGTCTGGAATGGAGTGGGTAACAGGGAAGGTCTTGATCTTAATTTTCCCAACGGTGAAAGAATCCCCCTCCTTCACTATATGCATATCCAAAGGATCAAGATGAGGAAACTCATCTTGTCGTTTTAGAATCATCAAAGACGTAAGGTACTGGGTATAGACTGGTGGGTTACCAATTCGTTCCATTACGAAAGGAATGCCACCAATGTGGTCGAGGTGACCGTGGGTAACGACGAGTGCTCGTATTTTGTCCTTCCTTTCTTCCAAATACTGAGTGTTTGGCAAGATGTAGTTCACACCAGGGGCGTTAGAGGCCTCTGAAACGAACTGGAATCCGATATCAAAAATGATCAAGTCGTCCTTGGTTTCAATCGCCGTCATGTTACGACCAATTTCCTCACAACCACCAAGGGGAATGATACGTACTGTGTCCTCGTCAGTTATTTCCGGCAACTTAACCGAATGAGTATCAGAGACAGTGAGACGATGCTGCAAGGCAGGCGCCTTGTTAGAGCGACGCTTGTTTTGGAAGCGTCCTCGAGAACGTGAGGGCTTCCGCCCAGCACCTTCTCCCGTCGCCGGGGTAGCAGAGGTCCTTCTGGCAGTACCAAGGGCTCCTGGGGTAGGTTTTTGACCAGTACCAGTACGTCTAGCGTTGTAGTTGCTAGTTCGGGCACCTCCAAAACGACGTGGACCTGGCCGACGACTTGGTTGATTAGAAGATCCTTCTGGGGTGATGTTGTTTTCCATAATAATTTATTTTTAATTGGTTAAGTTATTGGTTTTTGAAAAAGGGCCAAACGCCGCTCTCGTTCATGTGCCATTCGATAATGTTGCTAAATCGTTCACTCGGTTTCTGGATATGGGTCATCTCTGCGGTGTTGATATTTGATCGGACAATATATTCAAACGATGGGGCAAAAATGAATATGGCCGGCATATCTTTATCTATCTCCTTTACGAAGCGCTCAGTTAGCTGATTTCTTTCTTCCGTCGAGGTCGCTGTTCGGAGGCTTGAGACTAATTGGTCCACAGTGATATTAGCGTAGAGAGAGACGTTCAATCCTGGATCCTCTCGGTTACCTGAATGCCAAAACGGATAGAAATCTAGGGATCTGCCTAGATCGATGCCGAACAATAATGCTTGGTAGTCTCTTGGGCGGATAACTGTTTGTACTAGGTCACTCTGTTCATAAAATTCAAAGGTTGCTTCAATGCCTAGTTCTTGCCATGACAAACTTAGACTTGAGGCAATCTTTTCAAACAAAGAGTCGTTAGCGGAACGAACGGCAAACAATAGCGGGGTATCTACGCCGTCGATAGTCTTTACCCAGCGACCGTTAGCACTTTGTACCCAGTCGTTGCTTTCAAGTATTTCTCGCGCAGCCGCTAGACGTTCTTCCTTGGTTAGTTGCTCGGTTTCGAGTAGGTCAGAGGAAGCCCACCCTGGCGGAACTGGTGAATAGGCAGGGTGACCATAACCATTCACTGCCTCAGCAATTATGGCCTCTCTATCTATCATCATCTCCATCGCGGCTCTAGCAGAAGGGTCTCGTAGAGCAGGATTCTTGTTTTGGTTAAAGAAGATTGAGAAAACTCGAGGCAAGGGTTCAGAAATAAATGTATATGGACCATCTTCGAGTGAAGAAAGCGAACGATCACTAAGGTATGAGGTGCTATTTATTTCCCCATTTTTAAGAGCCTCAAGTATTGCTTCTTCGTTTTGGTAGAAGCGGACAATAATACGTTCGATATTTGCTGACTCGTCTTGGTCAGAGACAGCCTTTAGCTCGTACTCTGAAATCAATCCGGCAGAATTTCTCATCACTCGCTCAACTTGATACGGGCCGCTACCAATCGGTTCGATATTGTGCTGACTAAAAGGTAACTCTTCTTCCGATAGAATGCTCCAAATATGCTTAGGTAGTATGCCAACGGTGAGGTTCTCGATAAAAGGTGAATATGGACTCTCTAAAACGAAGTTAAGTTCATAGGTGTCGATAGCTTCAACTACCACACCGTTCCAGTTGCCGTATAGGGGAGACTTCAATGCTGACTTTTGGATTAGGCCAATGGTAAAGGCAACATCCTCGGCTTTCACTCTAGTGCCGTCATGGAAATATCGATCTTGTCTAAGAACAATGTTATATACCCGACCATCATCAGAGACGGTAACAGTCTCAGCTAGGTCATTTACTAATGTACCTTCTTTGGAAAGGCGTAGTAGGCCACTATGAGTGAGGGTGGTGAGGTCGCTGTCTGCTCTCGTGATTGCTAGTACTGGATTAATGAAACGAGGACTACCGATAGCACCTTCGATCAATACTCCGCCACCAACCGGTACATTTATTAAATACGACTTGCTGAGTAGGTAGAGACTACAGGTGGCAGCCGCAAAAAATACCATCAAAACAGCTGCATATATTAGGCGGTCAGTTGGGCGGAGAGAATCTAGGTAGCCAAAAATTTTGTCAAACAAAGAAAATCCGAAGGATCTCGGAGGTATTAATCTCATGTATATTTAATAGTGGTTATTAAAAGGAGTTCGTGACCAGGCGCGGTTACGCGATGACATTCAAGATGGCGGAGAGCACAAATAGTACAGCCAGAACAATAGTTAGGCGAAACAGGAAAAGCTCACTGCCGCGGCGCTTATGAAAGGCTGCGCTGAAGTTATCACCTCCGAAAGCACCACCCAGGCTCGATCCGCGTTGCTGTAGAAGAATAGCTGCTACAAGAAGTACGGAGAGGATTATCTGTATGTAGGGTAGTATCGGAAGTATGACCGATCGGACGAATTCCATATCCTTAAGATAATATCATGACGACTTGAATTAGCCAAGTGGTGTCATTATAATGCACAAGCTCCGCTTTGAATTGACTATTCTGGACCTGGATCATGGCGGACTAATTAATAAACGGATTAAGCTTTTTTATCTATGTCAGAACTTAAGATCAAGCCGCTTCAAGATCGCGTCGTGGTCCGTCCATTGACCGATGAGGAAGCCGGAAATGTATCAGTCTCTGGAATTATCATCCCGGACACAGTTAAGCAGGATAAACCGGAGCAAGGAATTGTAGTTGCTGTTGGGGGTGGAAAATGGGACGAAGATGGCGAGAAGCGGATCCCTCTAGAGGTGAAAGTGGGCGACAAGGTTTTGTTCTCAAAATACGGGTATGATGAGGTGAAGCTGGATGATAGTGAGTACTATATTTTGAGTGAAGCAAATGTACTAGCAGTTATTGGTAACTAATTATAAAGATGGCAAAGCAAGTGATTTTTGACGAAGAAGTAAAGAAGAAGCTGAAGAAGGGTGTGGACACTGTCGCTAATGCTGTGAAGGTAACCTTAGGACCCCGTGGACGCAACGTCATTCTCGACAAAAGCTATGGTGGTCCAACTATCACTAACGACGGTGTCTCTATTGCCAAAGAGATAACTCTTAAAGATAGATTTGAGAACATGGGTGCGGAAATCGTGAAGGAAGTTGCTAACCGGACTAACGAATTAGCTGGCGACGGCACCACTACCGCTACTGTTTTGACTCAGGCCTTGGTTCACGAAGGTTTCCGCCAGACCTCTATGGGACTAAATTCCATGGCGGTACGCACAGGAATGGAGCATGCAGCGGCTGACGTAGTTGAAGCCTTGAAGCAAATGGCTACCAAGATCAAGTCGACTGATGAGATCAAGCAAGTCGCTACCATCTCAGCGGAGAGTGCTGAGATTGGTGAGAAGATCGCTCTTACTATCGAAAAGGTGGGCAAGGATGGTGTAGTAACTGTAGAGGAAGGGCAATCCTTTGGTATTGAAACTGAATTTACCGAAGGTATGCAATTCGATAAGGGCTACGTCTCTCCGTATATGGTTACCAATCCTGAGCGAATGGAAGCTGAGTATAAAAATGCGGATATCCTCATCACCGACAAAAGGGTTTCTTCCGTAAAGGAAATCTTGCCGCTTTTGGAAAAGATTGCTCAGACTGGCAAGAAGGAACTAGTTATCATCGCTGATGATATTGATGGCGAAGCCCTCACTACCTTCGTGATTAATAAGCTGAAAGGTGGATTCTCAGTATTAGGTATCAAGGCTCCTGGGTTTGGTGACCGTAAAAAGGATGTCCTAAACGATATTGCGATCATGGTTGGTGGACAGCTAATTACCGAAGAATTAGGTCTGAAGCTTGAAGATACGGAGCTCTCTCAGCTTGGGAAAGCGGATCGAGTAATCTCCACCAAAGACGATACAGTGATAGTCGGCGGAAAGGGAGAGAAAAAATCTATCGATGAATGCGTTGGTTCATTAAAGAGTCAGCTAGAGAACACTACTTCCAAATACGACAAAGAAAAGCTGGAAGAGAGAATTGCTAAGTTGAGTGGGGGGGTCGCCGTACTGCGTGTTGGTGCTGCCACCGAGACTGAGATGAAGTATCTAAAACTCAAGATTGAAGACGCTGTGAACGCTACCAAGGCTGCTATCGAAGAAGGAATTGTGCCAGGAGGAGGTACTGTCCTCACTCGTGCTGCCGCGATTGTGGAGAAAAACATTCTCGCCACCAAGAAGCTAGATAAAGAGGAAATGGTTGGATACAACATTGTTATCAAAGCTCTTGAAGTACCACTTAGACAAATTGCTGATAATACCGGCAAGATAGAAGGGGCCGTAGTAGTAGAGAAGGTGAAGAGTGCTGGTGGAAACTATGGCTTCGATGCTCTTAAGGGAGAATTCGTCGAGGACATGATCAAGGCTGGCATTATTGACCCGGTAAAGGTGGAACGTTGTAGTGTGCAACATGCAGTATCTGCTGCCGCTATACTATTAACTACCGAAGCTGCTATAGCTGATGAACCGGAGGAAGCTAAACCAGCCATGCCTGACATGGGTGGCATGGGAGGGATGTATTAACAGGTCTTGTTAACATAAATAAGTTGAACATAATAAGTTGAAGGCGCAGCACTCTAGAGTGCTGCGCCTTTGTGTTGATATTCATCGTACTTAGAAAAGATAAGGCATCAGCTTTCTGAGTGCCTTTTCCAGGTGGACTCCCAACATCTCAGGGTTACGGTGGATGGTGGTAAAATCATCGTACTCTACGACGACGCTGTCAGCCAAGATGATAACGGGAGTATCTTTGTAACGTTGTCGGAAGGATCTCATTAGTCTGAAACCGTTGCCAGACTCAAAACCCAGAGTGCTTTCGATTGTTTCAGAGCTGATGACCAGGTCGAACTTAACTCCACCGGTCAAGGAGAATAGTGCATCAGCTATTTCTAAGCTCCCGGTGCTGGTGATTCTTGGCTTTGTCCTTGGATCAGGGAACAAATCATCTATATGATCCGTCACTGAGCCAGTCATATTGGTATCGCTGTCTACGATAAGTATGTACATTTGTAACCCCTAGTTCGGAAGGAAATTCAAAGCTGCACCAAGTATACAACACTAAAATTGATTGTCAATTAAACAGATTGCGAAATATGTGGTCAGATTATGTTAAAATATATGACATATTAGAGTTAATTCTGAAATTATGGACACACTTATTGTTATTGCGTTAATCGCAGCTGTTGCCGTCGTATTCTGGGCGGTTCTAGCCTACAACCACTTCGTTGCTCTCATTCAGCGTGCTAACGAAGCTTGGGCAGATATCGATGTACAGCTAAAGCGTCGTTATGATTTGATTCCTAATCTCGTAGCGACAGTTAAGGGTTATGCTGCGCATGAGAGTGGAACTTTCGAAGAGGTTACTGCGGCCAGGGCGGCAGCTACTCAGGTCCACGTTGATCCTTCTAATATTACGCCAGAACAAATCCAAGCCATGTCCGCTGCTGAAGGAGCTTTGACTAGTTCTCTCGGTAAGCTTTTAGCTATTGCTGAAAACTATCCTGACCTTAAAGCTAGCGAAAACTTCGTGGAACTACAACGTGAACTAACTGACACTGAAAACAAAATTCAGGCAGCTCGTCGTTTCTACAACGGTAACGTTCGTGATCTAGCTATCTCTCTCCAATCATTCCCAAGCAATATTGTTGGTAATGTCTTCAATTTCAAAGAGCGCGAATACTTCGAGCTCGGTGAAAATGAGCAGGTAGCTAAAGATCCAGTGAAGGTAAGTTTCTAAATCAATATGTCAGGCCGCGTTTTCTACAACAAACTCGTCCGTGATGGCATTAAGGATAAGATAGAAAAGAAAGGAGAATCCTGCGAGGTTAGGGTCATTTCTGATGATTCTGAATTCGAACAAGAGTTACTGAAAAAGATCACCGAAGAGGCTAGTGCTCTTTCTCGTACACGCTCACGAGATGAATTCTTGGATGAGTACGCTGATTTGATGGTTGTTCTCGATAGTCTCACTAAACTAATGGAATTTAGTGTTGCTGACATTGAGTTGGCTATCAAAGAGAATGTAGAAAGGAAAGGTCTCTATGCAGAGCGGCATTTCCTCCACTGGTCGGAGGATTCTAACTACAAGAGCAACGAAACTCCCCAAGGACTAAAGAAGGAATAATGTTATGAAAAGCATAATATTTGGAGCTTTAATATTTCTTGCACCAATCGTGGTGCAAGCAGAAGTAATAAATTCTTTTGTTTCTGAGATCACTCTTTCAAATGAGGGCTCTTTTGGTGTAGTTGAAACCATCACATATGACTTCGGTGAAGATGATCGCCACGGTATCTTCCGAACTATTAATCTTAGTCATCCACAAGAAAGCCAAGAGAAGTTTAAATCAAGAGTCATCGATATTGAGGTTGAATCAGTCACCGTGGACGGTGAGTCAGCAACTTATACCGAAGATAAAGACAGTGGGGAGTTCACTATAAAAATAGGGGATGAAGACAAGACAATTTCTGGGGTCCATACCTATCGGATTGAGTATCAAGTGCAAGGAGGTTTGTTCTATTATGAAAACGAAACTGAACTGTATTGGAACGTCACTGGTAATGACTGGCAGGTACCGATAGCTAAAGCTGAGGCACGCGTACTTGACCCTGAAGGGATTTCGAAAGAAGAGCAGCGCTGCTATCAAGGAGTATTGGGATCGACAGATGAATGTGATGTCGCTAACACTGATACCACGACAGTCTTTAGTGTAGAAAATCTAGAACCTGGAGAAGGCCTGACGATTGCAAAGTCGCTCGATTTATCATTGGTAGAGAGACAAGTGATTGAACAACTTTCATTATGGTCTTTGTGGCTCGTAGGTGCACTACTTTGGCTTTTGGCTTTAACATGGTTCAGTTACCGACACTTTGTGAGTCATCGAACAAATAGATCGATCATTGCGCAGTACGAACCCTATGAAGATTTTAAACCGATGTACACGGGAGTTTTATTCGATGGTCGGGTTGATCCCAAAGATATTACTGCTGGCATCATTCACTTAGCCGAGCAAGGCTTCTTTAAGATTAAGCACACCGGAAGAAAGGCGTTCATTTTCTTCGAAGTTGATGATTATGAAATTACCTTATTGCGTCCATATACGGATTTGGAAAATGATTTTCAAAAAACATTATTCACCCTTATGTTTAATGAAGGGGCATCACCTGGCTCGTTTGTACTTCTCAGTGATCTAGCAAAAGACACCAAGAAGCAGCTGGAAAATTACAAACTGGTAACAGGATTGAGTATAGCAGTTGAAGCTGATCTGATCAAACAAGGCTTTTTCGAGCATCGTTGGAACATATTATTCATGGTTGCTGCTGGTCTGCTACTCACTATACTGTTACTACTTGGTCTAAACTTCTGGCTGGGAGCTGAGATGGTTCTACCTTTCATGATTTCGTTTGCAACCTTCATAGTCAGTACCATTATCTTAGCGATAGTCCATCGACGCAGAACTAAAAGAGGTTACGAAGCTCTTGATCATCTAAAAGGCTTTAAGGAGTTTCTCTCTGTCACAGACAAGGAGCGTTTTGAATTTCATAACGCACCAAAGAAGAGCCCTGAGCAATTCATGGCATATCTGCCATACGCGATTGCATTTGGGGTAGAGAAAGAATGGGCGGAAGCGTTCAAAGATATATCGATGCCTTCGCCTTCTTGGTACGACGGCCAAGGAACCGCTTTTAGTGCCGTATACCTCTCTCGTAGTCTTGGTACTTTTGGAAATTCTGTTGCTAGTGCCGCAGCTTCTTCGGCTTCCTCTGGTGGAGGATCATCCGGTGGTGGGTCTGGTGGAGGCGGTGGCGGATCTTGGTAGATTGTAGAGGTGGGAAAATCAAGTAGAATATAACTTATGGCCACAATCTATACTCAAAAAGACGCGAATATCAGGAAGACCTGGTTTTTAATGGCCGGCTTTTTAGTGATGGTGATAGCTATCGGCTATTTCCTAACCTGGTACTTAGGTGATCCATCAATCATGTATATCGCTATTGCTTTTGCGCTATTCATGAACGTCGCTAGCTACTGGTGGAGTGATAAGTTGGTAGTCTCGATGACGGGTGCTAAACCAGCTAATCCAAGTGAACATCGAGATTTAATTAATGTGGTGGAGAATCTTTCCATCACTGCTGGGCTACCAATGCCAAAGGTGTACGTAGTGAATGACCCTGCTCCAAACGCTTTTGCAACCGGACGCAATCCTGAGAATGCTGTGGTGGCTGCCACTACTGGACTTCTCGCTATACTCGACCGGACAGAACTTGAAGGGGTGATGGCTCATGAGTTGTCTCACGTGGGAAACAGAGACATGTTGGTATCCACTGTAGCGGTAGTGCTAGCAGGCTTTGTCGCTATCGTCGCTGACTTACTTATGCGTTCCATGATGTGGGGTGGGGGAGATCGGGATAGCAAGGCCGGAGTAGTGCTTTTAGTTTTAGGAGTAGTTGGAATTATCCTAGCTCCGATTGCGGCGCAAATGATTCAATTAGCAATCTCAAGAAAGCGTGAATATTTAGCGGACGCTTCGGGTGCTCTTTTGACTCGTTATCCAGAAGGACTAGCTTCAGCGCTAGAGAAAATCTCTACCTATTCACGACCAATGCAGAGGGCAAATAACGCCACTGCACACCTCTTTATTGCTGACCCATTTGGTGACAACAAGAAGACCTTAGGACAGAAGATATCAAGTCTGTTTCAGACTCATCCGCCAGCTCAAGACCGTATTCGTATTCTAAGAGAAATGGGCAAGTAGCTTTATATATGGCTAGACGTCACAGTGAAAAAAGGGAGAAAATAATTGAAACCTTAAAGCGCTCCCACGGCGCGCTTTCGGCGGCTGCTTTGCATAAGAAAATGCCTGACATGGACATCACTACCATCTATCGCAACATGGAGTTGTTTGTTAAAGATGGATTGGTGAAGAAGCTAAACCTTGGTAGTGAAGAAGCACTTTACGAGTATTCTGAAGAAATCCATCATCACGCTGTGTGTACAGATTGTGATCGCATTATCCATTTCTCTGCTCCTGAGGAAGAAATCAAAAAACTCCTCGATCTGAAAGACTTTAATATTGAATCGATAGAGATAACTGTACGAGGGACTTGCAAGCACTAATGTTTTAAAACCCCCGACTACCTAGGTAGTCGGGGGTTTTAAAAATGTCTTATTACATCATGAAGTATCCCACCCAAGTGAGGTACCCGCCTAATACTATGGCTGCAATTGTGGCAGATGGTATTAGCTTGTCGCTCGCTACTTTGTTTCCCCACTGGTCAGCCAACTTTGGCTTGATTAGGAAAACGAGGGCTTTGGCCAAAAGTGCCCAACCAAACAAGCTAATGATAATCTCGGGAAGAGTATCCCAGATGTTGTGAGCTTGGATATGAGCGATACCGGCAGCTACACCAACGAAACCAAAGAGTAGTAACGCTAGAGGTTCTTTCTCGATATCACGATAGATTCTAGTGTAGTGGCTTTTGCTAGCATAGATACCAACTCCCACCGCTAATATCGCTGGACCCCACAATTGTGCTAGGAAAATAGTGATACTTTCCATAAATAATATTGAATTAACCAATAAACTGTGTGCTAATTACATTCTACTCCTTGAAATAACAAAATCCGGCCCATGAGGGCCGGATTGTGCATAACTTTTATGGTTTGTTACTGAGGGATGAAGGTTAAAGCCTTACCAGCATGTGCACCACGGCCAGTACGACCAATACGGTGAACATAATCTTCAAAGGTATTTGGTAGATCGTAGTTGATTACGTGGGTAACGCCATCAACGTGGATACCACGAGCAGCTACGTCAGTAGCTACCAAAACTTGCACCTGTCCGCTCTTGAAACGATTCAAAGCGTGCTGACGCTGGCTATGGTTTTTGTTACCGTGGATTGACTCACTCTTGATACCGCTAGCTGTTAGTTCCTTGCCAAGCTTTTCAACGCTGTGCTTCATAGCACCAAAGACGAGTACACGAGCAAACTCTGTTTGCTTGAGTAGTTCAACTAGGGTTTCAAACTTGTGAGCGTGTACGAAAGGTACAACGTCTTGCAAGATACTATCGGTAACGTCTTTCTTTTTAACAGAAATTACAATTGGATCCTTCATGAACTGATGAATAAGAAGTTTTGTCTTCTCATCCATAGTAGCGGAGAAGAAAAGTGTATGACGATCTTCCGGTAGTGCACCAAGAATTTCCTTCATATCATTGATGAATCCCATGTCGAGCATTCGGTCAGCTTCATCGAGTACGATGGAGTGGATATTTTTGTTTGGCAAAACTCCACGCTCCATCAAGTCCTTAATACGACCAGGTGTACCAATAATGAATTGGTTTTGCTGACGTAGCTGACGAATCTGTGGGCCGATGTTCATACCACCAACACAGACTGTTGAGTAGAAACGGAAATTGTGTGAAAGCTTCTTGAGTTCAGAGTCAACCTGGATAGCTAGTTCACGAGTAGGGGTAAGGATTAGAGTTATTGACTTGATGTCCTTCTTTTTCAACTCTATTAGAGGGATTAAGAAAGCAGCAGTCTTACCCGTACCAGTTTCAGCGAGACCGACAACATCGCGACCCTTCAAGATCTCAGGGATAGCCTGATCTTGAATAGGAGATGGGGTTTTAATACCCATATTAGCGATAGTGGTCTTCAAGCGACCGTCGATTTCGAAGTCGTTGAACTGGTGCTTTGGTGTGTAGATTACCTCTTTAGTCTCGATAGGATTCTTGTTGATGAACTGTGTAGGGTCAAAAGTCGGCATTACTCGGCCACCTCGGCGGGGAGCGGCTGATTTGTTACGAAAAGGTGGGCGACTAGCATGTCTACTAGGGCTCCTTCCGCCACTACGGGCATATGAAGATTCTCCACGACTTTTAGTCGAAGAGTGATTTGTATTGCGGCGACTAGTAAAACGTCGCGTATTGTTTGATTCCATTATTTAGTTAGTTGTGAGAAACGGAGAATCTTCTCCGTTTTAAGTAGTGTAGGTGATAATTGGAGAGACGGGGGTAGGAATGATCCTGCCCAAAAGTCAGAGAATCTGACAAACCCTTATGCAAGCGCCTCACGCTTTTGCACCCCACACGAGATTAAAAGCCTCTACAGAATGACATATATTGGTCTAGGAGTCAAGTGTGATGTTTAAAATGATATAATTAAAGTGTGAAAAACGATGAGCAACTCAAACAGGAAAATCCAGAGCTATACAAAGTAGCTCGCGGGGGTGGTACCGAAGCACCTGGTTCCAGTAGTTTGTTGCATGCCGATAAAGACGGAGTTTTCCGTTGCGCTATATGTAACGCGGCGCTCTTTAAGGGAGACACAAAGTTTGAGTCCGGAACCGGTTGGCCATCGTTCACTGATCCGATAAATAAGGAAGCAGTGAAGCTAATTGAAGACAATAGTCATGGCATGCGTCGCACAGAGGTGAAGTGTGCTAATTGTGGTGCTCACTTAGGACATGTATTTCCTGATGGGCCCGAGAGTAATGGGGAGAGAAAAGATCGCTACTGTATTAATGGTATTTGTCTTGATCATCAAGCTACTTAAGTATATGGAAAACAATTTCAAAAAGGCGGTTCTGGCTGGCGGATGCTTTTGGGGTCTTGAAGATTTGATTCGTGAGCAACCTGGTGTCATAGATACAGAAGTTGGCTACACCGGCGGACAAAATGAAAATCCAACCTATCGCGATCATCCGGGTCATGCTGAAGCGGTAGAAATTACCTATGATCCAAGGAAGACAAGTTATAAAAAGCTTTTGGATTTCTTTTTTCAAATCCATAACCCGACTACCTTGAATCAGCAGGGTAATGATAAAGGAACCTCATATCGTAGCGCGATTTTTTATGCCAATGATGAGGAAAAGAAAATAGCCAAAGAGATGATCAATATTGTTAACGAATCAGAGCGTTGGTCTGACCCTGTTGTTACCACTTTAGAACCCCTAGATCGCTTTTGGGTAGCGGAGGATTACCACCAGGACTACTTAGTTAATAACCCTGGTGGATATACTTGTCACGCTATCTACTTCGATAGTTATCTGAAGGATGAGGAGATTGATTCATAAATAAGTGGAGGTTCTAATTTAATAATCAAAGAAAACAGCCACGCACTGATTAGTGCGGGGCTGTTGTTTGTTCAGAACTTGCAACGTACTACGTCGTAGCGGAAGCGATTTCTTCGATCGTCCGCATGACGGCATCGTAGGGCTTTTCGGCTTTTGTGATCGGGCGTCCGACCACAATCCGATCTGCGCCGGCTTCGATAGCCTTCCTGGGAGTCATGATCCGTTCGGGATTCTGGTCATCGCCCGGAACTATCGCCCACTTCGGCCGGATAGCCGGAGTGTTGAGCGACAGAAGAGTCCCGAATCTTGCACGCAGGACTTCCAACTCTTTCGGAGATGAGATGAGTCCGTCGAGATTCGCCTCATCAGCAAACTCCGATAGACGTATGACGGCTTCCTCGGTCGAGCAGATGAACATCGCTTGTGTGTCGATGTCCTTCAGGCTCGTCAGAACCGTTACACCGAGTACTTCCGTGCCCGGTAGTTCGGCTTTGAGGGCCTGCATGGCGGTGATGCCGGAGACGCACATGGTTGTGAGTATTTCCGGCTGAGCTTCTCGGATGAGAATGCCGTCTATAGAAAGTGTTTCGCTGATGTCGACCAACTTCAGGTCTGCAAAGACCTTCAGACCACGTGACTTGATTTCATCGATCAGGTCGTAGCCGCAGGCTCTGAGACTGGAGTTTACCTTGAGGTATACTCCGGTTCCCTTGAGGTTGTCGGCCAACGTTAGGACTTGAGCTTTCACCCAGTCCCTTCCGTCCTGACCGGTTGGCTTAAAGTCGGCGGCAACGATTAATCGTTCTTCTGGAGCCAGTATTCTTTGCATGCTACCTTCCTTTCAATGTTCTGTGGTATCAATCGTCTCTAGGGGAACATTATATTAAAGAGAGGGAGAAAACAATCAAAATTTCCCACTGACACCACAGGTTCTTACTGCGGGCATCGTGGGTTCAGTACCAAAGCGGTGAAGCACCGTAAGGGTATTCTAAAATCATTTTGGTATTTGAAATGAGGTATATGGGTCTGGGTCATTTATCAGCATAAAGAAGGGCCCTCCCACAAATTTAATTGTGTAGAGGGCCCAAGTGGAACTTTCACTTCGCGTCGACAAACAGAAATATCCCGATAGCAGCGGCTTGAAAAAAACTCCGTTCCGCTGCTCGACCCCAATCGCGCTTGGTGAAGGCTTGCCAAATGAAGTTACTGACCGTAAGGCCAGCAAAGACTACGATAGCTGTGACGTACATAATAATGATCTCCTGGTTTTCTTCCTGGCTGCATTACCAAGAGATGACAGGTATTACCTAATCATGACAACATGATAGCACATGTTTTACATAATGTAAAGTAGGCAAGTTTTTGAACTAGGTGGGTCACAGCTTGGTCTTAGCCCTGCGGGTCATGACGATAACAAGTTCTTGGTGCGGAGGCGGAGAGATTCGAACTCTCGAGGGCTTTAACACCCTACACGCTTTCCAAGCGTGCGCACTAGGCCACTATGCGACGCCTCCACTGCGGCCGTAATCATAGCGTAAAAGAAATCAATTACCAACCGATAAAGGACGCGTCAGAACTATACCCCTGTTATAATTACCTTCAATGAAACGCGATGATTGGATGATACTCTCATTAACCTTCCTAACAGGATTGGCTATTGGCATGTATGTCTATATCACCGCATACAAACCTACATATGAAGCGGAGGATCTTAGTGGCGTGGAAGCTGAAGCAGGCGAGTGGAGTGTGGTAGGAAGACGTATTGGTGGCATGGATGATAATAGCTATATTCAACCTTCGTTTCGTCTACTAGGCAACGGAGAGTATACCTATTTACCAGGAGGGGATGGTGATACTTCATTGGAGCCTCGAAATGGTTCCCTCTCTTCACGAGAGATGACATCTCTCCGTTTCAACGAAAGCGATTTAACAGCTTATGAGAGAAGTGGAAAGTTGCCTGTCTGTGCTACCGATCAAGGTGGCTACGATTATGAATATCGCATCACTATTGATCAGAGCTCATACGTGCTTGATACTTGCCTAGTTAACTTTAACGGCTCATCTCTTGAAGAATCGCTTTCGCAGATTTGGCAGAGTATAGAAGGGACGGGAGAGGGCCGTCGTTATAATAGTGTCTCTGATTGGCTTGAGGATTTTATCAGCCGAAACTTAGGAACTGACAGGGAAGACGAATGATTTTAAGTCTCGACTAGACAATCGAAGCCATTTGATGTATGATAAATGGCACTTTATTGAGCGCGTGAGCGCTTTTATGTTTATATATGTCTCAAGAAATACGAAATATCGCCATTATCGCGCACGTTGACCACGGCAAGACCACTTTAACCGATGCTTTAATGGAGCAAACTGGTTCCCGTGAAGCAGGTCAGTCTATGGACTCTAACGCTCTAGAAAAGGAGCGTGGTATTACCATTTACGCTAAGAACACCTCCATTGAATACAAAGGAACAAAAATTAACATTGTAGACACTCCAGGTCACGCCGACTTCGGTAGCGAGGTTGAACGAGTTCTTCGTTCAATTGACTCCGTACTCCTCGTAGTGGACGCTCAGGAAGGTCCAATGCCTCAAACACGTTTCGTGTTGAAGAAGTCCCTCGAGCTTGGTCTGAAGCCAATCGTAGTTATAAATAAGATCGATAAGCCAGCTGCTAATCCTGATTGGACAGAAGAGCAGGTTTTGGAACTCTTCTTGGAGCTTGGTGCTAGCGATGAGCAGTCCAACTTCACTACAGTCTACGCAATCGGTCGTGATGGAGTGGCTATGTTAAAGCCGACCGACGAACGCAAGGATCTTAATCCTTTGCTTGACGTTATTCTTGAGCAAGTCCCAGCAGCTCCTGCTTTCAAAGAGGGTGACGCTCTCACGGCTCAAGTTTTCAATCTTGGATATGATAATTTCCTTGGCCGTTTGGCTGTGGCTCGTATTTATAGCGGACAAATCAGCAAAAACCAGAACCTATTTGTTGTGCATGAAGGAGAAGAGGTTAAAAAGGGTAGAGTTGTAAAGCTTTCTACCTTTAAAGGTGTTAGTCAGGTTGAAACTGAAACAGCTTATGCGGGCGACATCGTTCTCGTGGCCGGCTTTACCGATATCGATATTGGAGAAACTTTCACCGACAAGGAAGACGTCGCACCACTACCTGCTATTAAGGTAGATGAACCGACTATTGGTCTTCGCTTCATGCCTAACTCTTCACCTTTTGCAGGTCGCGAAGGTAAGTTTGTTACCAGTCGCCAGATTAAGGAACGTTTGGAAAAAGAATTGGAAATTAACGTAGGACTCAAGGTAGATTTTTCACAAGGTGATAGTTTTGAAGTATTTGGCCGTGGTGAAATGCACATTTCAATTCTACTTGAGAACATGCGTCGCGAAGGATATGAACTAGCTGTTTCTCAGCCACAGGTAATCATTAAGGAAGAAGATGGAAAGAAGCTTGAACCTTATGAAGAAGTGGTGGCAGATATTCCTTCAGAATTCCAAGGTCCAGTGATTGAAAGACTCTCTACTCGTGGCTTTATCATGCAAAACATGATTCCTCATGAGAACCAAGTACGACTTATCTTTGAAGGTCCAACTCGTGGACTTTTAGGATACAAGGGTCAATTCATTATTGATACTCGAGGTGAGGGTATTCTTGCTTCACAGTTTGTTGGCTTCAAGCCACATGCTGGCGAAATCAAGAAGCGTCAGGTGGGTAGTATGATCTCTATGGCTTCTGGAAAGGCGCTAGGCTTCTCACTTTGGAATCTGCAGGACCGTGGCCAACTCTATATTGGTCCAGCCGCAGAGGTTTATGAGGGCATGGTTATTGGTAATACTTCAAAGGGTGAGGAAATGACCGTTAATCCAACTAAAGGTAAGCAGCTTTCTAACGTGCGTGCCTCAGGAACCGACGAAGCTATCGACCTAGTACCACATCGTGCGCTCACTATTGAGCTAGGTCTTGAAATCATGGCTGACGATGAATACTTGGAGGTGACTCCGACTAGCGTGCGTCTACGAAAATCTTTCTTGAAGGAAAGTGATCGAAAGAAGGGAGGGAAATAGTTTGGTGGATTAAAACGCGGTGACCTTTAGTCACCGCGTTTTAATTGTCCACACCTGCTAGAATACTTCATTGGACTTAAGTTACTATTAAGTAGTTGGGAGCTTCCTCCCGGATCGTTTATTGCATTCCCTTTGTGTTTCTGAACCTAGACCCTAGTTGCTTCTGCAACTAGGGTCACTTTTTATCCCCAATCAATCACTCACCGTTCTCTCATTAAGGATTAGAATATAGTTAATATGAAAATCACTCTCGACACCTCCTCCCACACCTTCCGTACCTTCTTTACCCTTTCTCTCTTCCTCTTCTCCTTTATCCTCCTAGGTACCGCCGTATACTCTTGGACTAACCCTACCGGTACTCCACCAAA
>JAJDFE020000253.1:0-47823 GCA_021527465.2 Geoglossum glabrum | reverse complement strand
ATGAGGGCCGGCGGGAAGTAAGTATGAAGGCCGGCGGGAGGTAAGTATGAAGGCCGGCGGGAGGTCGGTATGACGGTTAGTGGGAGATCGATATAGTGCCGGAGTGTACTAACCTGTCAGCGTGGTCTTTTAGCCTGGTTGGGAGGTAAACAGTTGGGATACGTACAACAGTTGGGATACGTACAACAGTTGGGATACGTACAACAGTTGGGATACGTACAACAGTTGGGATACGTACGGCAGTTGGGATACGTGCAATAGTCGGGATACGTGGAATAGTCGGGATACGTGGAACAGTCGGGATACATGTGACAGTCGAGGTATAAAAATTTTAAGCTTAATAAGAGTATTAGAGCCTCATTGTTAAAGATCATAACGAGCTTAGGTTAAAAGAGCAAAAACCCACCTTTTTCTATCAGTCCTGTGGCGACAAAGCGATAATAAATTATCTATGAGTTTTCTGCTTGGGCCTTTTATGCAACATAGTCGCAAGGCAAGGGAAGCGGGCCGTTACCACGTACCAGACTGATAGAAAATAAATGAATTTTAAGGAATCAATGTGAATTGAACCTGGAACCTCCAGTACGGGTCACAATTAGTAGACCGGCCAATCTACCACTGCGACATTTCCCTTATGGTTAAATTACATAGGTTTAATTACATTTTATCCCGTCTCATTCATCCCGTCCCATCTCGCGACCCGTGAGCCTCCACCTCGCCTCACCTCGCGGTCGCGAGGTGGCCTACTGCTAGTATACTCGTACCGTCAAACAAGTTTGGTGGGCAGTTTCCACGAAGGCTGGCTTAGTCGCCATAAATCTGTGTTGTCCCAGGATTGCCTACATCATCGGCTTCAGGTGCAGCGAGTCCATGAAACGAGCGTCCAAGTCCACTCTCTGGAAGTCGCTTCCTAGTGAGAACAGGCGCCTTTAGACTCTGTACTTCTGTTGGGGAGTCTGCTTTAGAGTGGCTGAGTGGGGCTGGTGCGGGTGGAATGGCGGGGTAAATGCTTCGCAAGCGCCTTGAACTTCTCTGCCTTACGACACCAGCTCTACTTGCTAGAGGCAATCGTTGTCAGAACTTTTCGGCGGGCTAAACTCATATTTTGCCTGGCGTATGAGTCCTGGGTGGCGCTTCCGCACTGTTCTTTGCAAGCCGGCTACAATAAGGATTAACGCACTAGCACTCGACTGCCGTCTTACACTATGGCGGAAGCTTTTGCGGCAGTCGGTCTTGCCGCTTCTATCGTCACATTTGTCGACGTCAGCGCTAAGGTACTTCATCGCCTCCGTGAATTCTATTCAACAGATGACGACATGCCTGGTGTCTTTCAAGATATCACAACGCAGCTACCTCTCGTCGTCGACACCATGACTCGGATTGAGGAAGGATGCAAGGATGGTTCTCTGACGGGAGATTCACAGCAAAAACTATTGCACGTGGTGAAAGGTTGTCTTCGCCAGATCAATACACTCGATGGGCTGATCGAAAGGATGCTACCCAGCTCGACCGACTCTGCACTACGACGGGCCCGAAAGGCTATCGCAAGCGTCCTTAAAGAGAAGGATATTGCTGGGGTACGCGGGGCTCTGGAAACGTACAAGTCGACGCTCACACTTCACTTCGTTGAGAAATGCAGGGATTTGAATACCACTTCAAGAGAAAGTGCTTATTTCGAAGTACCGCCACTACGGGTTTCTCGGTTTGTGGGACGAGTGAAGCTCCTGGAAGAGATCGGGGTGGTCTTTGCCAGTGGTACGAGAGATAGGTCCTGTTCGAAAATCGTCGTGCTACTTGCTTTGGGCGGTCAAGGGAAGACACAACTTGCTCTCGAGTACTGTCGAGTTGCAAGGGCGTCTGGGAGGTTTCAAGCGATCTTTTGGGTTGATGCGTCGTCCTCAAATACTGCCTCTCATGGGTTTGAAGCTATTGCGGCGAAGATCTCAAATAAGAAATGGGTGTTCAATAATACTGAGGAGACGGTAGATTTTGTTAAAGATACATTGGAGAGGTGGGAAAGCCCATGGCTTATAGTGTTTGACAACTATGACCAGCCGGGTGAATTCGGGAACATTACAGCGTATTTCCCTCAAGGGGAGACTGGCTCTATTCTCCTCACAAGTCGCCATGCTGGCTCAGAACGTCTTGGCGTTGCTATCAAAATCCCTGGAATGGCAGAGGATGAGGGCCTGGAGCTTCTCCTACGTCAATCTAGATTAGAAAAAAGTGACGACAATGCTATGGAGGGAAGAAAAATTATTGAAAAGCTCGGCTACCTACCTCTCGCAATTGACCAAGCGGGGGCTTATATCAGCGCACGAAACCTTCCACTACACCTCTTCGCGGAGCACTACGATAAGCGGAAAGAAGTTGTGCTGAAGCATACTCCATTGTTGTGGGAATATCAGAGAACCCTTGGAGGAGGCAAAGATGAAGCAACCCTGAGCGCGTTCACAACATGGGAATTATCGTTCCAGCAAATCGCCAAGGATGAGAATGAGCGTACGATGGTTGGCCACTTTCTTACACTTTCTGCATTCTTCGATGCTTCAAACGTTGGAGAAGACCTATTCAGATCATATCTCGTATCAACTAATGACCCTCCAAAATGGATGCAGGTTTTCACTTCTGGAGGGACTTGGAACCAACACAAGTACCAAGACACTATTGTGGAGTTGTTAAGCCTGTCATTGCTTCAAAGCATAGATATTGGAGCTTCGGAGTCACGTTTCTCGCTGCATCCTCTCGTCACAGATTGGTTGAAGTTACGGTTAGGCTTTGAAGCTCGTCAGGAATATACCATAGAGGCGATGATATTTCTGGGAAACCACATCGATGTGCAGGATATAGATTTGCTGCCCTCGCGAACAAAGATGGATATGATATCACATGCCGATATCTGTCTTCGGAATGATAAGGAGTATTTTCTGGAATCGGATGAATCAAACCTCATATCTCTAAGAGAAACTGTTTTCAATTTTGGTTTACTCTACCATGATCGTTGTCGGTATCAAGTTGCTGAAGCCATGTACCAGCGGGCCTTAGCAGGATATGAGAAGACACTGGGCCCAGAGCACACGTCAATACTTAATATAGTCGACACCACAGGTTGCCTCTACGCCGACCAGGGCAAGCTCGCAGAGGCTGAGGCTATGTTCCAGCGAGCTTTAGTAGGGAGGGAGAAGGTGCTGGGCCCGGAGCACATGCTCACGCTTGCCACTATTAAAAACTTAGGGGGTATCTATTCCAAGCAGGGTAAGCTCATGGAGGGTGAGGCCAAGCACCAGCAAGTTCTAACAGGGTGTGAGAAGACGTTGGGCCCGGAGCACGAGCTGACATTGGATACGGTATACGGCCTGGGCAACATCTATCTCTGTCAGGGCAAGCTTGCAAAGGCTGAGGCTATGTACCGGCGGGTTTTGACAGTGGGAGAGAAGGCACTGGACCCTAACCACAGATTGATACTATACGCGGCTCACAGCTTGGCCAACATCTGCTCTGAAAAGGGCATGCTTGCAGAGGCTGAGACCCTGTACCAGCGATCCTTGTTGGGGAAGGAGAACGTGCTGGGCTTGGAGGATTTATCAACGCTAGCTACGGTCAGGAACTTGGGGGACATCTATGCCGACCAGAGTAGGTTGGCAGGGGCTGAGGCCATGTACCAGCGAGCTTTAGCAGGATATGAGAAGATACTGGGCCCGGAGCACACATCGACGCTTGACACAGTCACCGACTTGGGCCGCCTCTATGCTAAGCAGGGCAAGCTCGCAGAGGCAGAGGCCCTGTTCCAGCGGGCTCTTGTAGGGAAGGAGAAGGTGCTGGGCCCAGCACATATATCAACGCTGGACGCGATCCGGAATTTGGGCACCACCTATGCCTACCAGGATAGGTTGGCAGAGGCTGAGGCCACGTACAAGCGAGTTTTGGTTGAAGAGGAGAAGGCACTGGGCCCGGAGCACGCATCGACACTTACCACAGTCTGTAACTTGGGTCGCCTCTATGCTGAGCAGGGCAAGCTCGTAGATGCTGAGGCTATGTTTCAGCGAGCTCTGGTAGGGGGAGAGAAGGTGCTGGGCTCAGCGCATATATCAACACTGGACGCTACCCGGAACTTGGGCACCGTCTATGCCGACCAGGGTAGGTTGGCGGAGGCTGAGGCCATGTACGAAAGAGCTTTGGTGGGGGAGAAGGCACTGGGCCCGGAGCACACATCGACACTTGCCACAGTCTGCAACTTGGGTTGCCTCTATGCTAAGCAAGGCAAGCTCGCAGAGGCTGAGGCTATGTTCCAGCGAGCTCTGGTAGGGGAGGAGAAGGCAATGGGCCCGGAGCACGCATCGACACTTGCCACAGTCTGCAACTTGGGTCGCCTCTATGCTGAGCAGGGCAAGCTCGCAGAGGCTGAGGCTATGTTCCAGCGAGCTCTGGTAGGGAAGGAGAAGGCACTGGGCCCGGAGCACACATCGACACTTAGCATAGCCAGCAGCTTAGGTCGACTCTACGCTGAGCGGGGCAAGCTCGCAGAGGCTGAGGACTTGCACCGGCGGTACCAAGTATTAGGGTAACTATATCCGCTGAGGCGTGTGCCCACGGGTAGCATTCATTATACTCCTCTATCTCATTGCTTTGTTCGCTTTACCTTACTTGTAAGAGGTACGGCGCGCGCTCTCTTTGACAGGAGGTCTATAGGAGACCCCTCCAGTTCGTGTATCTATCTACGAGACTATCTGTTGGATCTTCGCGTGTGATCTATGGTAGCGGACCAAGACTTTTCCGTGACAGCAAATAGGAGCCAGCCAATTTGCATTACCCCTATTCACCTCGTCCCGGATGCTTGGCGGGCGAAAATCTTTTCTTGCGCCCGTGTCAAGCCTGTCACTTGGTACTCTACAAGAAATCGAGACACCTATTCTATGCTACAGTTTCAACACTATCTACTCTAGTACCAAGCATGGGGACGAGAATCATGAGCAAGTGCCAATACCGCCAACACAAACTGCCCAACCCTCCCCACCCACACACAACTGGCTATTCGCATCTCTCCTTGCTTCTTTCCAGTTCTGGATGGTTATGGAACGTGGCGTCGTGCTTGCTCCGGGTGTATTTCGTTTAAGGATCTTTCCAACCCCTCATCTCTCAGCAATATACCCGTATTAGTTCTCGACCTAGATAGCTGATTCCTGATTTCGCCATATATGAGAGAGTGTGCCTTGCGGAGAATTCGATAACCCCCCGGGCTTGGGTCATGTGTTGGGAGGAATTGGCCGTTGGGAGATTCTGGGAACCCTTTGTGCAGTGACTGGGTGGGCCTTGGTTCTAAAAAATTTATAAACAAAATCTGTGGAAGGGGGGGGGGGGGGTAGGGTTGTGTGGATATATGGCTGAGTTTTGGGGTTGGTCTTTTGGGCAGGTTATCCCTGGCTTGGTTTGATTTGAGTACTGGCGGGTAATTTCTACGCCCGCTGGGCTGGGGAGCATTTAGTTAGCTGGTGTTTTGGTCATTCTCCGATACAGGGACTTAAGGACCAAGCTTGAGGGAGATTTTTAGCTAGTACTTTTCACCATGCAGTGACAGCTTAACTATCGGTGAATGAAGACTGGCCCTCCCCACTTGGGGTAAATGAACAAACAAACAAATACAAAAACAGAAAACCGTCGCTCACTTGCCCCCGGAGCGGGAAGTGATGGACCCGCCTTTTAAGGCGCTTATCGGGGGTCAGTCGCCGACAGGCTAGACTGGGGGATGGTGTGGGATGTGTCAGTTGGGCTTTTTTTCGTCGGTTGTTGTCGATAGGGGCGGGGGGATTGTGTGAGCTTGGGTTTAGGGTGTGATGTTACCGCTGGGTTGGCGCCCTTGAAGCGTGCCGCCAGGGAGCCTGGCGCGCTAGCTGTGTTGTGGCATGCGCCTGGGCGGGCAAAAGGGGTGTTACACATCGCTATTACGCGCGGAGAGATTTGCCCCTGAGACTGGTCTCGGGCGGCACTCACTTGGCTGTGAGCCCTGTACTACTGCCCCTGATAGCCATAACTTCCCTAATTTTTTTCTATTTTTTTTTTCGGTGGGGATTTTGGTGTCGCGGTTCGGCTGCGCGAGGGAGGTATCGGCGGTTATAGATTCTCTAACGATAATTGGGGTGAGTGTGCTTCTGCTACTAGCAATGCTCTGGATACGTTTGTTCCTGTTTCCGGCGGCCCGCCAAGTTGCTAGGTTGAGTGATGATTTAGCCACTAAGTGCTTAAACCCCTCTTGATTGCTACGTGGCTATGTATCTGTTGGAATTCTGGCGGTGCTATTGTGGCCGAGAGGGGTTTTATCCCTATCTCTTGGCACCTTGGCCTGACGGTCAGTCTCGTAACCTGATTCTATTCTATTGACCCTGCTGCGGGATTTCTAGCTCTATCAATACCTGTTGGCGCTGCTACCAGCAATCGTATCTTTGTCCGCTGCCCGCCGCGTCTCTCGGACTGCTGTGGTACCCCTATTCGTGGGGAGGGGGGCTGCTAGATTGTGGAAACTGGTACTACGTAAATTTCTCCAACGTGAGTTCTGGGCACATAAGTCTAGAAAAGGAAGAAAGAAAATCAAGGGAAGGATAGCACATTAAATATAGAAGGTTCTGTCAAGTTTTTTTCGTTGTTACGTTTTTCTTGCCTTCCCCGTAGTTGTCTTTGCAGATTGGCTCCCACGACATTCCAGGCAGAATGGACCATCTCCCGTCCCAAATCCCTCGCTTGGCCCAGGTGTTTTTGGCGCTCTCGTACGCTCTCGGATTGCTGTCGGCAGCGTTGGCACCTTCCCCATTCGCAGATTCTCCTTGGATTAGTTTGCGCTCTTCCGATATCTGATAGACGAACTGGTGATATGGACGAGAGGCCTCGCGTTCACGCTTTCGTACGGCTTGTCGCTCTACAATCCGCCGCTTCTCATCATCGCTCTTCGGCGGTCTCGGTTTCGGCGGCTGTGGCCCGAAGAGGATGCGTGGGTAGTGAGTTGGGGGTTCTGCTTCTGCGTCCGTCTCTATTTCTGACTCCAGCTCGAGTGGTCCTTCGTGCTTCCATCGCCCAGAAGCGAACTGGTCCCATTTAGGGTTCCAGATGCCTTGGTCGACCCAGCGCTGCTTGACGTTCTGGGTGGCGATTGTGTAATGGACGGACCCAAAGGGTAGGCGGTGTGTTCCATCTCGATCTGCATCCCAAATTTGTTCACTCTCTTCTTCTACCTGGGCAGCGAATTGCTCGCGAGGGCGTGAAGCTCCGCACTACCACCATTTCTGGCCCGGGCTAAGAGGATCAGGACTCGCAGATCGAATCGTGGTTCCCGAAGGACCTGATACGCATGGCGGTAGTGAATGGTTAAACATCTTTCGCTCACGCTCAAGATCGCTCCCAATCGAAATTAGTGAAATTAGTAAAATCCGTGGGTAGCTGTCGTCCCAGCAGGGGAGGGTGGAATGGAAAGATGTACTGGACATACAGAGGAGAGTTGAAAGTAGAGATGCGAAGGGCGATTGAAGTACTTGACGGCGGTTGGCTTCGTTTTAGGACAGCGCCTGGACGACCAACGCCCTTCGTTCCGACCAGCTCCAATACCCTTCGTTCCAGCTAGTTCCAACACCCTTCGTTCCAGCTACATGTAGTAGGGAGCGTGGGCAGCGCCGTTATGCTGAAACTGCAACCGCACGACGCAGCTCCGCTACCCATAAGAGATGGCGACTTCGCCGCTTTTTGGCTCCCATCTGTTCTTGTCCTTTATAGCAGCATCTTGCCATTTCATCACCATAGCATGTCTGATCCTCCTAATCCCTTTGCCTTATTCTCCCTCCGTCCGAGAAACGGACGAGCCGAACAGGTTGTCTCCCACCCGGGAAACGAACACCTCCGCGTCTCGACATCGACCGGTAGTGGGGCTATCGACATCGGCTTCCACATCCACGGAAAGCCCCCCAAAACTCTCGCAACACTGGGGCGAGGTCTTGGTGTCGACATCATCGTAGAATTCGACAACATCTCACGGCTGCAATGCTCTTTCGAAATAGATCCAGACACCCGCGTCGTTATGCTCTACGACAGGTCGCACGGTCGCACGACTCAAGTTTTTGGTGAGAAAGCCATGCCGTTCGAGTGTGGGCGCGGCCGTAAAGTCCTCGTCCAGCCAGGTCTCAACACTCTACTTGGCATGGGTGGTGCGCGGTGTGACCATGTTCAGTTTGAATTGGTGTGGTATCGAGATCATGAACAAACGACAGAAACCATCAAGAACGCCGAGGCCTCCTACCGTCAAGTTGAGAACCCACGTCTTGCCCGAACTATATCTATGGATATGGCAGAAACCGAATTGCCAGCCCGACGGGAAACTAGAGTCCACACGCCGGAAAATCCGCAGCTAAAGATAAGATACGTGATAAGAGAAAGGCTCGGATCTGGACAGTTTGGAGTAGTACACAAAGCCATAAATGTGGACTCGGGGAAATTCATGGCTGTGAAAATACTAAGGCCACCTGTGGAGGCATCAAAGCAAGAGCAGTGGAAGGAACCAGCATATTTCTTTTCAAGGCGAGAAGTTGGGGCCCTTTCCCTGATAAGCCACGTGAGAACGTCCCCTTTAGCCATTTTACGCACCTGAAACTGATACAGATGCCAGCCACACGTCGTTGACTATATTGGAGCACAGGGCTGGCGCGGGCCGCAGTTAGAGATATTTATGGGCTTGAAAGAAGGGAGTTTAGAATCACTAGTCAATAGCGGAGCTGATACGTCTGCCTTTGCTAATTCTGTCTTCTCGCAAATGCTACAGGCTCTTCACCACATTGCATCGCTAGATATCATTCATCGAGATGTCAAGCCAGAGAATATCCTCTATATAACAGGAGCAGGGGGCCGGTATCAGTTCCAGCTGGGAGATTTTGGGCACTGCAGCCGTACTATTGATGCCGCAGCATTTGCCGGTAGCCACCTTTACATGGCCCCCGAGATGTTTCGGAACGGGGGCCAGACACCCAAGGTAGATGTTTGGTCGCTTTTTGTCACGATGTTGTGGGTACTAAATGCAGGGGGATTTCGTGAGATGTCGTATACGCTTGAATCTGATGAGGAGATCCAGCGGGCGGTTTTATCCGTAGCATCAGATGTGAGTATGGTTTCAGAGATTCGGGAAATGGCAATTGTCAACCCGGAAGAGCGTGCTTCTGCTGCACAGATGCTCGTCAAGCGCTACAACGGAGATGGACTCCGCGTTCCGCAGGGTCAGGTCCCTCCTCTCACTAGTGGGACTACTAGCGGGACTCCTCCCGAAATCCCCACTGCCCCCTCAGGCCCAACAACTCGAGCCAGAGCAAGAAGACTGCAGAGGGATCCGATTATAGCTGCAACCGAGGAGATGTACCTCACCTTGAAGGCTCGTGATCCCCAACTTTCACGCCGATACAGGGGACCGACTGGTACCGCAACCTAAGGGTCAGAACCGTAGGTAACAGAGCGACTCGGGTTTGATTATCAGTATATGTAATGTCGAGTTTCTGCTCCGAGCTTATTCCGGGCTATCTAATTAGTCGACGAACAAGGGGCCAAGGTGCCCAGAAAACCCAGGGATCCAAATGTCAAGGCCCACTTGCATATCTATACTCAGCGCGCATATTTCACAAGGGGCGTTTCTCGGAGTGCTTGGTAGCGGCGGGGGGTATTGGGCAATGAATTTCGTATCTATATAGAAATACTAGAAATAGAGACTTTTAGTGACTAGGAGGGAACATTGAATTGAGTGCTCTACCTCAGTAATTTGGGGATTTATTAAGGGACAAAATGGTAACCCGTCGGGTCTCCCTATAGGGGAAAAGCAGCTAGCAACGCAGGTTAGCTATCCCCAGTTAACAACCCGGCTACATGAACGCTACAGAGAGGGGGAGTAGTTACTATCAACACCTGAGATCTAGAGGGGGGCTTATCACAGATATGGCTGAAGGGGGAGGTGTATCAATGCCAATGCTCCATACTGTGGAAGCGGATTCTGAGCCCGGGCAGTTAGCTAGGATTCTTGGCGCGGGTAGCCTACCTACCTCGCTGCCGCTCGTTTTTTCGTAGCATAGAGGCACACGAACGAGAGCATTGAGCATACTACCCACCGGCCCCGATACTCTCCACAGTACCACCTCGCGGCCGCCTCTCATTCTGGGATCAAGCATTCTACCCACCGCCGGCTTTGTGAGCGACGTGTGCAGCCCACACTATTACTTTTGGTGCGAGCCGCTGTAGACTACTCCATACAGGCTAACACCAATGGCAGCCCAGCTACAAGAATTTTGCAGCCAGCTGTACATCATCCAAGTGGGCAGTCATAATGACCGAAGCGGGCAAAACACCAGCGGCTGAGTGCGGCATCTCAGACATTCCAACATCGCTCACCGACGTAGTGGAGAAGATTGGCGACGGACAATACGAAATAACTCTCCCACTGACTCACCTAAAGCCACTACAGCGAACCGCCCTCGGGCTGGGTGAATCCCAGATACTGCTCGCCCGCCTCGCCCTGGGCGACGGCCAAACGCCCCCCGGATTTTGCTTGCACCTCCACCCCGAACCAACCAGCCCCGCAGTTTCCAGCTCTAGAAAAGCGTTAGACGTAAATGAAGGCGCGGACGGGCATTCGTATTGGCCGGTTAATCACACTGGCGCGGCGCCAGATGTCCATTTCTGTCGTGGGAGGGCGAATCGGACCACATACCAACTGGGACGGGCTCTGTGGCGGTACTTAAAGGAGGGGGGTTGTTCGCTCGAGGCGGTTCACGGGATGCTTGCGTCTGCGATTGGCAATATGGCTTCTTGCTGTATTGTGTGCGGGAGTCCCGCAGGGGCCCGTCTGTTGCGCTCGACGACTTGCACGGAGGCGTGTGGCTCCGTGCTGGGCAGGTCGGATCTTGAGATCCGCCTGGCTGATCTGAGGCAGGACCCCGCTGTGGTGGACCTGCTCCTTTCGATCGCATATGCAGCAGCGGGCTCTGGTAGTTTCGGGAGAGGCTCTGAGAGCCAGCTCGATTTGCTGCCTGGATGTCCTATCAACAACGCAAGACGTCTCATTCAGACATTAGACAACCTCCCAGCCATCGCCACATTTCAGAGTACCAGCGATCTGTCCACGTCCATCCGGAAGTTAGGCGGGTCCACCGAAGCCTTTCTCTCATGGGCCTGCACAAACTACCGTGGCTTCCTAGTATCCGCAACCGGCATGTTGGAGATCCCCAGCATGCCCGGAACGCATCAATTCGTGCTTGCCAACGCCGCTCCCGAGCGTGAAAAGCACTTTTCCTCCCAAACAGAGGGTCAACAGTCTGGTCGCGTGGTCTTTCATGGCACCTCACTCGACCGCCTCTACCCAATCATCCACCAAGGCCTCACCGTCTGCAGCGAAGGCCCGTTCCAACGCCACGGTGCTGCCCTCGGCCGCGGCATCTACACCACCGAAGAGCCCGCGGCCGCCTGGAGCTATGCACCCGCGTGCTCAGGGCGGCCCGCAAGCATTTTCCACGACGTCCGGGTGCTCCTGGGGTGCGAGCTCACTGGGGCCACCAACACCCCCACCGCAGCGGGGGGGACACATCTCACCCTGGACGCCAGCAAGCTCATGGTCCGCTACATTTTCCTATGCCCAGCGAATTCCCCACCCCCAGTCGCTACGCATATGGTGCCTGCGATGCTAAACGCATTCTCTATATTAAGAAAGTGCTCCTAGGTTACTCTCTTAGACTAAGCCGACCACTCTAGAGCTGGTATATGTAAGTATTTGCCTGGTTGCGCAAATGGTTAAGCTGGTACTGCACCCACCATGCAGTACTGGTAGTCCTGTTCCCCGTTTCAACCGAATGCACAAGAGAAGCGTGGCGTAGAGCTATGCAACGAGCTAGAGAGAGCATGTACTGAAGCTCGTCCCACACGTAGAAACAGCGATTCCGACCGCAACCAAGTCTCCCCGCCCCACAGCGCCTATCTAGTGAAAGCATCTATCCCCTTTGCCCATCCGGACAATACAGCAAGGCCCACGGGCAATCCCCAGCTTGTCAATGAAGTACCCACAACCGTCCCCAAGTATACCTCTAGCAAGCAGACGTCCGAGCCAGAGTTGAGACACGCCCCCCCATCACCCATCTTCCTTAATCCACGCCAGACAAGCAACGCAACTACACAACACCCCCCGGAGTCGTCATAATCGCCAGCGCCCTCCTGAGAGATCGCGTCGTCCCGCAACGACTTGCCACCCGCCTCCTCACTGTATTCGGCAGTTGAGGGAGAAGCGGTTTCCGCGATTGTGCGTGCACCCGTATGTCTCTCTCCGGGAAGCGCTGCGGGTCGTACTTCAGTGCGTTGCGAAAGGTTTCTCTGGTGGCTTTTCCCGACGTGTTCGGGCGACACATTGCACCCCCTTAATAGCCCGCGCTGCAATGCACCGGGTGTGGGCGTATCTTTATTTCTCTAGTTGCAATCAAATGAGGGCGGGTTTGTGGTCTGTGTGGTGGTGGTGGTGGTTGTTGATTTAATGGATCTAGGTCTAGGGTCGGACGGTTACGCCCCTTGGAAGGGCTGGCCCCAGATGACGGGCCGTATTGCGCAAAGACTTGGAAAGGGGGTTGAGATAGAATAGCCTACATACAGCCCATGCTCTAAAATCCGCCGGTAGCCCAATGCCTCCCTGGTTTTGTTGGAGCGGATGAACTCTAGCCAAAGGCTTCACGAAGTTGCTCAGCAACCCCCCCCCCCCCTCCAGGGGAGCCCCAGATAGCGTGCGCACCAAGCCCTGCATTTGGCAAGATCGAAGCTCGAGATCGAAGGGTCTCCTTCCGGTTGGAATCCATCTGCGGAAGCCAGCAAGACTCTCTCTCTGTAGGGTAAACTTGTCCTTCTCTAAATAGTTTGGCTTTCTAACTCAGCTGTCCCTCAGCATTAGCCGCCAACTTATCCATACGAACACCATAGCTAACCCGTAAGTCTATGGATATTCTTCTTCTCGCGTTCGGCTCCTAGTCTGATTTCATTCTCTCCAGATGTGTTCATTCACATCAGCTATTTCACTCCGGTTAGTCCTCGTATTTTTCCATCTTCGATTCGAGTCTGCTAAGCCTTTTTTCCACTGGTTTTCATGTTCAGCGAGAAGTAAATCTAGTGCTGTAGGTTGGGTTATGGATTTGGGTTCCCTGGTCGGAATGAAGAATCTGGATTTCAGAGAAATTCCAGAGAGTGAATACGGCCACCATCATTCCTGAGCAAGGAACCTGTGGAAATTGTGGGCGATTTCCTCTCAAATATCTGGGGATGCGTTGTTGAAAACCTCAAGTATACTGTTCACCCTAGGGATTTCGACGTGATACCTATTGGCCTAGCCGTCACAGTTCCAATTGTAGGTGCAGCCGCCTATCAAGTTTTAGGGTTTGACGTTATCTTGAGTTTTGGTCA
The DNA here is from genome assembly GCA_021527465.2 of Geoglossum glabrum. Classification (NCBI taxonomy): domain Eukaryota; kingdom Fungi; phylum Ascomycota; class Geoglossomycetes; order Geoglossales; family Geoglossaceae; genus Geoglossum; species Geoglossum glabrum. The sequence continues at coordinate 34,386 of JAJDFE020000253.1, read as the reverse complement.
GACCCAGCTAGCCAAAGACTGGGTTATTTCCAGCCATCAACCGGGGCTGCTTCAACAAAAAGGCCCCCAGTGGGTTCGACAAAATAATCCTGGTGACCGAGCTAGAAGCCGGAAACAGAACAGTGGTAAGTCTACGTTAGTAGCCTCTGCTGAGCACTACTGACGAGATATGATGGCTAGGACATAATCTCCTACCGCGTAATGCGAGGGGCTACCAACCCTCGTTTTAGAGGAGGTAAGTGTTGGAACAAGTACTGTAATTTTAGACGATGATGACGCACCTCAGGCCAAGTACGCGCTAGACACTCGAATCCACAACAGCAGGAAACGCACACAACATAGAAGGGCCACCGTGCGTGGATGAGATGGAAGGGAGATCCGCCGCAGCCTTGGCTATGATTCCAGGTAAGTGAGTGAGTGATTGTGTATGTTTTCTATTGTTCTAGAGAGAGAAAGAGAGAGAGAGAGAGAGAGAGAGAGAGAGAGAGAGAGAGAGAAAGAGAGAGCTTTGCACCGAGTCTCCTTGCCGTACACACTCGATACAGAGAACAGAGAGGCTCGCACCAAAAAGTAATCAAAGCCTTAACTGGGAAATAGTGTTAAGCGACAACGGGCTAAACTATCCTTCCACCACTAAAGCGCCCGGTCTTGACTGAATTCTAGCGGGACAGAGGCCTACGCTCACATGTATGTGTATTATTTACCCCACCCCAACGCCCCCAACCAGACATGTACCACCCGCCCCTAATGTTATTTATATTTCCATCTTTGCTTTTTTTTTTTTTTTTAATCCCCGTTTGCCTCCAACGAAAGTAAATATATGTACCTATTGCAACCGAAAAAAAAAATGATATAAAAGAAAAAAAAAAAAAAAAAAAACTACAATGGTAAGGCCCTTTTTTCGAAATTTTTTTTTTTTTTTTGGACACGGGAGGAGATGGATAGATAGATAGACATAATAGACATAATGGACATGATGGAGATGATGGCGATGGAAATGGACATGTGTGTGTACATGTGTATGTGTATACGAGCTAGAGTTAATCTATTTATTCACCGACTTGGTTTGTGGAGCAGACGACGGCATTCAAAAGTATATAAAGTTACTAGTTTTTTTTTTTTTTTTTTTTATTATTTCATTTTAAAAATATTTTACGAACTTTGGGTTTGGTAATCTATACATGACATGGTGTGTGGTGTTCACATGTAAATTGAAAAAAAAAATAAAATAAAACAAATAAAAAAAATTTGTATAGGGTATAATTGTATTGGGTGTATCGGGTGTATTGTGTGTATTGTGTGTATCGAGTGGGTAGGTTATGGTGAGGGTGGGGCTAGGGTTAAGTGGGTACAGGATTGACCACATGGTTGGCCGAGTGTTGGCTTTGGCGGCTGCTGGGCCTGCACGCACCAGCTGTCGGTGGACCATCGGCAGTCTCTGCAAGCAGACGCTCCGCTCTCTTGCATGAATCAATGACTATCCCCGTATAGTCGCTCAGCGAGACGCTATGGATATTGGCCAGGTGGAGCAGGATGTCGCCGGATCGTAGGAACCTGCGGGCAGCTTGGCATGTGCCTACGTCATGGTCGGTTTCGAGGTGTTTGACGCGGGCAGCCCAGTCGTCGAGGCTGGGGTATAGTTGGGCTAGGTCGGTGAACAGGACGCTGCAGAGGGGACAGACGGCGTCCTTTGCGGGTTGGTCGATGGGGAAGAAGTAGGCGGCTAGTGGCCCGGATTGAATATCACTCATTGTGGGGCAGAGCCAGATCTCGCGGCTTGAGTGCCAATTGTGCTTATGGCGTTGGGCATCCGCATCGTCTCTGCAGAAGACGCCGCAGAGCTCACATCGATGGCCCTCTTCGACCACTTGTGCTCTGGAAAAACACAATGCGTTAGTTGTAACTCGGGTGCAGGGGGTAATGGGAAACGGAGCGGTTAGGTACTTTTTGGTCCGGTCGGATTGTTCGCGCTGTAGAGCCGATAGAGTTCCTGAATCCCAGCCCAGAGGGAGAGACCCGGAGATACGATCTAGAATAAACCTGTCTATTGGGGAGGGCGGCATGAGCGGATCCCAAGAGGACATTGTTTCTCCTCTTTGGAAGTGGCTGCCGATATGCTCAGTCCGGTCCGACCACCTTGTCAGCACCTCACCGCAAAAGCCGCAATTCCAGTACCAAGAGCTATCCTCAGGGGCCCACCACCAGTCCTCCATAATGCGAGACAATGTTGGTTGGTTGTGGGCTGTACGGAGGTGATTTTGGAATTCGCTTTTGTTTGTGTATGTCCGGTGCCTTGTTTCCCGGCTGTAGCAGGGCTGGTGGTTATGTATTGAGCAATGCTTAATGTCGATATCAACGGCACCGCAAAACACGCAAGTATCGTGGCCGTCCGACTCCTCAATCGGTCCCCAGGGCATGCATATCCATTCCTCCTGTGGTATGTGTTGGGAATTCTCGTGTTGTTCCCACTCCTCCTGGTCACCGCATCGTTTAAGGCAGAAAGTGCACTGGAATGGCTTTAAACTGTCATTGCTTCTGCCTTCGCCAATGGGCGCCTGCGAGCCAGAGCCGCCGGAAGTTGGGGGGGTGGTATCCTTTTCCGAGCGACTACGCAGAGAGGGAGTGCTCGGTATCGACTCTGCAAACACTAGTGGGATTGTAAGCTCGTTGCCCTGCGGAGGGTTTGTATGAGAGTGCTGGCACCAGGGCGAGCCCGGTGGTGTGCTAGCAGGAGATGCGGTTTGAGCCTCCGTTTCCATGAGAGCAGGATAGCCCTCGCCTCCAAATACACCTAGCGAACATGCTCTAAGAAGCGCTTCCCTCTCTTCATTATTCACAGCATCCCCCTGTTCGAATGCTGCTTTCTTTTTGGAGGGTCTGGGCTTCGCGCGGTGGGGCTTCAGGAATCGCTTTTCTACCCGGGATTTCTTCCCTCCCCCCTCCAAGTTATAGTACGTGTTTTCCCTCCTAGCATCCAGCCAGGATAGAGGTTCAAGCCCTAGCTCATGGGGGCCCTCGAGTGACTGATCTTGCACTTCGGAGCCATAGCAACATTGTAGAAACCTTTGTTGACAAACCCAACAAGAAGGCCTCGCTCGATCGCATCTAAGTCCCAGTAGGCGGCAGTGTTGGCATCTATCACAGATTCGTCAGCACTTGCTCCATGTTGTCCCAAGTCCGGGCGCTAGGCCAACCTACGCTGAGTCCTCCCAAGCTGACTTGAGTTCCCTCAGAGCGGACAGCTCCTTATTAATCAAGTCCCCGATATGTGGCGGCTTACTCGGTTCGGGGTCAGCGTCGCCTTCTAATATGGCGATGGGGTCATGGCCAACGCTGGGGTGATGTGGGTCGACTGACGGCGGACGTGGCAGAGGGCTGGGCTCGCTCTTCCGTTCGTTGATCGAGGGACTAAGTCCGACGCATCGGGTATCCGCGTCGCGATTTTCACCATCCGGCGTCGTGTGTCTAGGATCGTGTTGTGGGATTTTGGCCTCACTTGTGTGCCCACCCGAGCCAATAAATTCATCACAATCTCCCTGTGCAACAGCGGTAACGAAGTCTGCCCCGTCGTGGGGATCTCTCGTAGTTAGGTCGTCTGGTAGACTTGGGTCCCCCTGGGGTGTTGTTAGCCGCTATCTCATAGGACAGCACTCAAGGCGACCATCTTACGTATTGGTCGGCCACACTGAGCTCCGCCAGCGGGTGTGGGGACCGGACCGGGGAAGTCTCTTCACATCTCGGGGAGGTCGATTCGGCAGATTGTGCTTGGTTGTCAATCGGGGCGGGTAGATCTCGTTGCGAGCCGCTATGCTCATCGCGACCCGCTGTTGACGGCCGTGTGGCCTTACAACAAGGGTTTTGGCACCCAGTCGCAGAGTCGCCGATGGCGCATGTTTGTGGGGCATCTCCTCGGGTCAGGGCGATGAGGTAAAACTCTCGGAGGCTACGCTGCTTCATGGCCTATGGTCAACGGTCACGCACCTGCCAAAGCCCGTGAAGAGGGATGTCCAGGTAGTGATCAGGATGGGATGGTCCGCCATCACCATGCAATAGCGAATTAGAGAGATGAGGCAGCTGTTGGGATGACTCAACGAACGAGCCTGCCGATGTCGAGAGCAGGTGGTGAGAGCTGTTCTGGAGAGTTGGGGATCCGGGGTTTTTTCTGGGCGTTGGTCGCCTACCGAGAATCGTGTTAAACCATGAGTGGCCGCTGTTCGATATCGTGGCATCCCAATCAGCAAGGCTCACTAGCTTTCGTAGCGATGATTATGCGGTGCTTAGGCCGCTAACTTAATAGCTCTATTTCGTCTCATAATGAACTTTTGCGTACATATGCTAAGCTGTGCGGCACATAGCTCACTTCCCGTTACCTGACTCCACAGCGCATTCATGAATATCGACATGCTCTCTCCTGTCATTTCACTCGTTCTCTTAGTCAAGGTGTTTTACAAATTCCAGTCCCTTGAGGAAGAGATCCGCATGTATGGAGATACTCTTGGGGAGATCTCTGCACTCCTTTCGGAAGTCGTCTGCACCCGCAAGAGGCTGTCGGCCACGGCCACCCTAGAAGTTAGAGAGAAGGCAGACCGCGAGATTAGGCGTACGGAGTTGGCCCTCGAGGAGGCTAGAAGAGCGGTGGGTTGGAGTGATAGGATGCGCAGCGAGGCTGGCGCGGTAGTGGAGCGGATGAAATGGGCCTTCAAATATACAGACGCTGCCAAAGTGCACATGGAGTCCCTGAACCGGTGCCACAGCAGGCTAGTATCGATAGGCGACGAGCTGGCAAAGGCGAACGAGAGGCGGCCATGGCTGAAGAAGAGATATTTCCAGGACATTCAGGCGAATGCGATCACGTCCCTCGCAAGACAGGCGATAGGACATGCAACTGCCTATCCAGGGCCAGGAGAACACGTTCCCCAGCTAAGGTTTCTTGGGGCGTGAGCCGTTAGGCATCCAGGTCGACTAGACTGGCTTTGACTAATTTATTGCAAGCGCTGCTAATGAGAATATTCTAGATAGAGTAAGCTCCGAGCAGCCCGCCGGAGCCTGAAGCACCGCCGAGCGCGGCCTAAACACCCACAACCGACTCCTTAACTAGATGGTAATTGTCTGCCACCCCAAGACCTCTTCACCACTTCTCAGCAGTCGAGGGAACCACCCTAGCTCAACCCCGGGCTTTCCACCCCACTCCCCAAAAGCCCAAACAGAAGGGTTAGGATAGGAAGCTATATGGCTAGGCACCCTTGCGCCAAACTCGCATAGCTGGTAAAGGCTGTTCCAACGCTCCTGACCTCTGGCATGAGGGTGGGCATAACGAGCGAGACGGTCGGATAGCTGGGATGCGATATCGGATAATTTTACGTCTCGGCTTCGGACTTAGTCAGTAGGCTCAGGAATATTTCCACGGATTGTGGTCCCGTACCCCTTCGACATGACTACCAAGTCTATAATTGTCCTTGCGATATGCTGGCGAATCGCCGCATGCTGTGTCCGAGGGTCATCGAGCTCCGGGTTTGAGGATTGCGTGCCGAGGGCACCATCGCGGGGGTAGAAGTGCTCAACGTGCTGGTTAATGAAGGTACTGAGCTTAGACACACTGTTAATGATAGTGGCATCTTCGGTGAACTGTTCCGGGATTGGTTGAAACCGAGGTTCCCCCCAGTGGGAAACACTAGTTTGGTCATAGGGCTGTGGCCTATGTTGGGGCCGTGGGCCGGGTTGGGAATATGGCCTCCGCGGAGTGGACGCGTGGTGGGTTTGTGGCCTGCGATGGGAAGAGAGGGGCCTCTCTCTGCCTGACTCTAGGTTTCCATGCATTGAGGCGGGCCTGTATGGAGAGCTATGCGGTCGGGCCATCGATTGGCTATCGCCTCTGGCACTTCGGTGAGGTCGATCCTTTCTTTGGTGTTGTTGTCCACTTTTTGACTGTGGCCGCGAACCAGTTTGTCTCGATGGACCGGCCGGCCTGTGCGGTTGAGCGGCGACTCCACCGCTGGGTTGATTAAGAGTATGGAGCCTCACGGGAGGTGGTGGTGACGGGTCTTTTCCACCACACATGCCGCCCTCCCCCGTGATTGTCAAGCTGCAGCGGTCATTATCGAGTATGGTGGAGAGAAACACTCAGAATGAGGGCGCCTGCGTGCTTTCAAGTAATAGCTACACCGCCCATACGCCATTTGAGTTAAAAAATTCCTTCTTCTCTGGCTTGAACAGTGATGGAAACTGCATGTGCTACCCTACGTTAGTTGATCACATTGCGTGATATCGACCCCACCACACCCAACGTATTTTGCCGCCTCGGCTGTAAGGCGGTGCATGAGGTAGATGCATGGCGGGTAACGGTATGTAGAGGGCTTCCCCTTGAAAGGCGGAGTCTGGACGGAGCTTGAGCCCTATGGGGCGTGGGTGCTTTACTAGGCGCGAGATGCAACACAGCATCATTGTTGTTTCGATGTTGCGTGGAATGATTCCAGACATCGCGAGGTCGTGAGACTGCTCGTGTGGGACGTCAACCTCAGGCCCGATAGGATGCCGGTATCGGACCTTGTGTATCGTATGTTCAAGTATGTACCGCGGGAAGCAGAGCGCCAAAGGCCCCGTATGCAGCTTTCCATCGGAGAGAGGTGTTGTAACGCGATGATCTGGACTTGAAATAGCGGTGAGCCTAGGAGAGAAGCCAGTAAAATCTCGAGACTCCTGCAAAACAGCACTGATTACCCTCGATGTACTCTCTCAACACTCTCAGCCGTCCTTTGTGTATGCTGTACATGCAGCAATCCTTTTGTTGGGTGTGGGCATTGCCGCTGCGTCGAAGCCAAGCCACACATTTTTAGCCCGGAACTACTTGCGCTTCTCACGTTTGTCGCTCTGGTGCGATCGTCAATTTCTGTTCCTCACCGCAGCCACTAGAGGGTACCTGTCTCACGCAGCCAGCTGGTGCAACCGGCGGAGGTAGAGCACATATGGCCTTACCGCCCGACCAGGTTGTCGTCGGCGTGGATCTTGGTATGACCTACACGGGTAGGCTCCTCCTGCATCTCCTTTGCATAGAACCTACATTATGCCGCTAGAGTCTAGCTAATGCATATCCCTATTTTCCGAAGGAGTCGCAATTTGCTCGCCGGACAGCATCGAGCACGGTAGCCGCATCGTCCCTTCCGTCATTCAGCAATGGCCCGGTTGCCGCCACCCCGTTGCAAGCAAGGTCCCGACTCTCGTCGCGTACAGAGCAGGCGCCTTTTCCATCCATTCGTGGGGCTTTGAATGCCCTCCTATAGAGGAAGTCGGTCCTGGGATGAGTGTCAAGGGCTTGTTCAAGTTCCTCTTGGATGAGAATCGCTTGGAGCATATGAACCAGCTAAACCCCTTCTACCAGGAGGAAATTGCAAACGTGAAAGGATGGTTTACGGATTTCCTGACAGCCCTTCACGACTACATCGCCGCTTATTTAGAAGATGATTGGCACGTGGACTGGAACTCGACAAAGGTTGAATACATATTTAGCCTACCGACATTGTGGAAGGATGATGATACCCTGATCCATAGGTTTGACGAAATTGTGAAACTAGCCTTCAAGCCCGGCGAAAACTGTTCTGTGGCCATTGGAATGACCGAGGGGGAGGCATGTGCAATCTATACTGCAAAGAGGATTGATCACAAGTATGAAGTGAGTTCGTGACATCGGTATGCCAATCATAACACCGAGCTCGAGTTGAGATGTGGGTTGTAGAATGGCGATTCCCTGATCGTGTGCGACGCCGGAGGGGGGACTACTGTGCGTCTTCCGTACGGATCACAGTTGTGATATAACTAACGTTCGCAGGACATCTGTGCCCTAAAGGTGGAAAATATAGATGGGGAGACAGTTGAGCTAGTGAAGCTAGATGAGCCTCAAGGTTTGTAATAAGACAACGCATAGTGCTGCCGTTGGGTCATGCCACTAACTTTTCCATCTACCGCAGTCGCTGAGGCCGGCTCCGTCCAGATTGATCGGGCATTCGAAGAGAAAGTCGGAGAGCAGCTAAGGGTCCTCGAACAGCAGCACACGATCCCAAAATACGCCGCTCACTTTCTGTCGCAAGGCCACGAGTTTCAAGATATAAAAACTTCCTTTAGGGATCCAGATCCGAATACTCAGTCGATATATTACTTTCGCGTGCCTGGTTTACCAGATAGCTCTACTACTAGAATCCATCTTACCCGGTGGGTCGGTCCCTTGACATACTAATATATAGGTCTGTGACTAATAGAACGTAAGAGATGAACTTAAGGCTATGTTCGATGAGGAGATACGCAAGATTTTTGAATTCATTGACTTGGAACTAGAGAAACTGGAACACAATGGGCTGGGGTTGAGAGTGGTGAGTGCTCTGCCGTCACTACGCTACCCACCACTGCTATCTTTTGAGCTAAAGTAGAGTCTGGTGACTTCGGAACAGTCGCACCTCGTTCTCTCTGGCGGACTCGGTTCCTCCGCGTATGTCCAGCGCGAAATCAAGACTCGATACGAGCAGCACGACATAACGGTACTGGCTGATACAGACCCACAGGAACCGTATGTCCCCAACTTCGCTTTCCTCACCATGCTGACGAAAACGTTTTAGCCCAGTCGCAGTTTGTAAAGGCCTTGTTCTCGACCGGACGCAACGTATTTGCTATGGCACCTCTGTTCTGCGGACCCGCTGCTGCCGCGCCTCTTATGGCATCCTACAGGACGAAAAATATAAAAAGGATAAGCACGAGAAACAGACACCGTTCAAATGCCCATTCAACGGCAAGTCTTACGTCCCAAATCGGATTTATTGGATTATCTCCAAAGGCAAGACTATCAATGAGGGTGCTCCCATCAAACATAAAATCAGACGGAGATTCGGCCTTGAAGACTCAAGTAAGGGTTGGGAAGACATAGTGGTTATATCCAAATTCCATCCAGATTGCCTTCCACAATACCTAGGCCAAGGCGACTCGAGGCAGGTGTGCCGACTACCATCGAAATTGGGCCAAGACCCACAAGCCTCAGGTCCTCCAGGAGTTACTACCAAGCGCAAAGCCTTAATTGGGAAGAAATATCTGCAAGTCGATTATGAACTACTAGTTTACGTTGAGCAGGAATCCTTAAGATTTGAAGTACGAGTTATCGGAGAAGAACAGGGCGAATCAAAGACCGTTAGGGCAGAATGGATATTCGAAGACGGCCAGCTGGCGCATGGTACTGGAGAGGGCCAGCTCCAAAACAGCTTGCCTATAGCCTAAGGGTTCCGCACTTGGTGTTTTGTAGGTGGGGGAACGAAGGAGTCTACGCTGGAGAATTGGCCGGCCCCGGGTTCATGCCGCCCCTCACGAGCACTAACTAATTGGTATCCCAAATCGCCACTGAACCCTGCCGCAAGACGACCGGGTGGGCTCTATAGGAGCAAAGCCTCATCCGGGCACAGAAAAGCCCTGCCCGTACCTCGTATACAGAGCTCAACACCACGCGCCCAAATCGAAACCACCAAGCGCAGCGAAGCGACACTATCAAGCCGTAATCCAACTGCCTCGAACCGGCGGAGGTCAAAACAAAACTCAGACAGATTAGACCGTAGCACTAGCTCTCTTCTTCTACTAGTAGAGAAGAAAATAGAAAAAAGAATAAATTTTCAAGATTGTTTTTAACCTTCGTATTGGTTGAAACTACTCTGCATTTTGTTGGAAAGGCAGCACACTACACACATACACACATACACACACACACACACCCTCTCTCTCTCTCTCTCTCTCTCGCGAAAGTAGCAACACGGGAATTCCAAAATACAAAAACCAAAGCGTACATTACTTAATTAGTACAGTAAATATCCATACGATAACTCGACCACCACAAGGGGAAAAAAGAACTCGCCGGCTTTTGCACGCGAACCACCAGAATTAACTAGAATAAATTAATAAAAATAATAAAAATATTATTATTATTTTCCATCGGTACACACACCCTCGTCGGCGATTTAACTAATTGATCTCCAAGCTTGGAATACGCGCGCTGCTTAGCTGGCTGGGGAATTGTTGTTGTTGTTGTTAAACACAGGGGATTCTATATATATATATATAGTAGTCGGGTTATGTTTTTCACCGCGCGGTATAACTATACTAAAATAAAACATAAATTTGTATCTTGACTAACTACCAGAATTAAAAAAAAAAAAAAAAAAAAAAGATTTTTTTTAAATTTCATTTTAATTCTATTTTGCCTCTTGATTTTATATATAAAATAAAATAATTCGCTTGGTTAATAATTTGAGTAATATTTGGAAATGATAAAAAATATTTTTTTTTTCTTAAGGGGAGGGGGAGATGGACGTTTTTTTTTTTTTGGGTTGGGTTGAGGGGGTAATCTCTTATGTTTGTGAGTATGTATGAGCGAGTAAGTTGGTTGTTTAGTCGGTGCGTGTTCGTCTCAATATTGATAGAATCCCAGCGTGCCCCAGCGCTTCCGCTGCCTCAACCGCCGACCTGCCCTTCCTATCCACCACGCCCACCTTGGCCCCCGCGGCGACCAACAGGCTCACAATGGTCTCGTCCCCCTGACACACGGCCCACATCAGGGGCGTCCTCCCAAACATGTTGTCTCTGGGCTCCAGCTCCGCGCCTCGCTCGATCAGCAGCCTCACCACGGCCTCGAAGCCCCTCCGCGCAGCACACAAAAGGCCCGTGTTGTTTCCGCTGTCGGCGGCGTTGAGGTCCGCGCCGTGGTCGGCGAGGAGCGCCGCGCAGGCCTGGTGGCCGTTGCTGGCGGCGAGGAAGAACGGCGTGTTGTTGAAGCGGTCTTGGGTTTCGAGGTTGCTGGTTTGGGGGAGGAGCTGGGTGAGGATTTCGTAGCACCCGTGTGATGCGGCGTACAAGAAGGCGGTTTGGCCGTCTTGGTCTTTGATGCCCGGGTCGGCGCCTAGGCTGATCAGCATCCGTGCTGCTGAGGCGTGCTTATGCCATATGGCCCACATTAGCGCTGTCCGGCCCCATTCGTGGATTGCGTTCACGCTGGCGCCGTTTTTGATCAACAGTTTTATGGTCGACTCGTCACCCTTCCCCGCGGCCTCCCATACTGCCTTGGAGCACGCTTGCGCACCCTTTTCGATAAGGAGAGATGTGATCGGGTCGTGTCCCTGGCGTACAGCCCATGATAGGGGCGTCCGGCCGTCGGTGCCTTGGGTGCCCAGTTCGGCGCCCGCCTCAATTAGGGTCTTTGCGACGGGTTCGTGTCCGTATTGCGTGGCCCAAATAAGGGGTGTCTTATTCTCGGCATCCTTCGATTCTAGGTTGGCGCCTTTCCCAATGAGCAGCTTCACCATCGCGTCGTGTCCATATCCCGCAGCTAACGATAGTGGTGACTGACCAAATCCCCGGTCTCTGGCCTCCAGATCAGCTCCTTTCTCGACGAGCAGCTTCGCGACTGGCTCTAGACCTTTCTGCGCAGCCCACCCGAGCGCCGTTCTGCTATGCTTTGTATCCTTAGGATCGATCTTAGCGCCCTCCGCAATTAGTAGCTCCGCGACCGAATCGTGCCCATACCGTACAGCGCAATGCAGCGCTGTGCGGCCACGTCTTGTGTCCCTACGGTCTAACCCAGCGCCCTTCTCGAGCAAGAGCTTCACCGTTGACAGATGTCCGTTCCTTACAGCCCACAGCAACGGCGTTCGGCCACCTTCATCTTCGGATTTAAACTCTGCGCCGTACTCGATCAGAATCCTTACGATCCGTTCGTAGCCCTTTTCTGCTGCTAATGAAACCGCTGCGCGGTGGAAGCCCGTAAGCTTCGAATTCAACTCAGCGCCCCTTTCGGCGAGCAGCTTCACGGCTGCCTCATGCCCATATTGAGCAGCCCAGGAAATTGCCGATTGGCCATTCCTATCTCTGAAGTTCAGTTTGGCGCCTTTCTCAAGGAGCAACCTTACGACCGACTCGTGTCCGTGCTGTGCTGCCCATGACAACGCTGTGAGGCCGCCGTAGTTTTCCGACTCTAGTTGGGCACTTTTTTCGATTAGCAGCTGTACTACTGGTTCATGTCCCTCCCTCGCGGCCCATGATAGCGCCGTTCGATCGTATCGACTATCCTTTGACTCGAGAGTGGCACCATTCTCTATCAGCAGCCTGGCTGCGGGTTCGTTTCCATGCTCCGCGGCCCATGAGAGCGCCGTCCGGCCATCACCATCACGTTTGTCCCTCACCTCATTAATTCCCCGACTAAGGATAGCTCTGATGACACTCATGATACCGTAGCTTGATGCGATATGCAAAAGGGTGGTTTGGCCTCTCGGGTGCCCGTGAGGTGAAAAGTCGGCATCACAATACATGTCGGCCCAGTGTTTTAGGAGGTGGTCAGATGGCCATTCGAGGTAGTCCAGTAGATCGCTTTGTGGCACTTTTTCGGCTTCAGATTTCTCTGCATGTGTGATCCAGGACGTCACAGCATACCGCAGGAAAGGGAATGTCTGCTCGCGATTCCGTCCATGAGCCTCGTCATTCCAGTGTTGTATATCATCCGTAATGAAATACTTGATACAAGACCTGGACAGCCGGTAGTGCCCACGGCCGATGGCGCTGCTACCTAAGAGGTCGTCGAGACCCCGTATGTCGCCCTGAAGCAGATAGCTGTCCAATAATTGATGAATCGAACGTGCTCCGAGATTGTCATCGTGCTCCTTCCCTAGTATGCTCATAAGCGCTTGCAGGCCGCTGCGGGCGACGTAGCCATCGATAGACTGGCGAATCAGCCGTTCGACAAGCCTATCGCCGTGCTTCTTGAGGGAGGTGCTTTCGAGGCTTTGGAGGCCACCTTGGAAGAGGTAGTCTCTGACCGACTGGTGAATGAATTGCACTACCCGGCTTCCCCCTTGTTCTTTGACCTCAGCGAGTCCTCCTGATAGATGTTTCACTAGCTTCTCCATATCCCCATTGTTCGCTACGCAGGTAGCTGAATCCAGGTATCCTTGAAGTGATTTACAGCTACTATCAGTGTCGAAAAGGAGAGCAAAGCGTAACTCGTCCGTTGACAAGGGTCTTTCTGCTAAGAAGATCCATTGCATTAATTGCAAAGCCCTAGCCAGGCCGTCGTTGACATCAGAACTGCAAGTGAGTATCTCTTGATACAGAGGTCCCAGTCCCATTGGGGCTGCCCGGAGCCATTCTTGGATCTCCCGCAAATGGCACCCTTTCTCTTTCAGCTCGGTGGCTTTCTGGATAACGAGTGAAACCCATTGAAAAATGCCGCGAGATTTCTTCACAATATCGTCCTGGAGGGATTCTGCATCGCTCATGGGGAATTTCCTTTGTAGCTCCTCTCTGACGTAGATATTGATATCGTCGAGGTTCTGCTCTTCTACACAGATCTCATGATAGTGCCCTGGAAGGGCTATAGAGCGGTGATGAGAGGAAACGCATAAGCTGAGAGCAGACCCGTCAGGAGACAACTTTGAGATTAAGCGTTGGAAGAAGTGCAACAGGTCTTGAGCAGCCTCCTCACCACACTCGTCTAGTGCGTCAACGAAGATCCGTATCGGGTATTCCTTTGAGACGCGTGGTAAAGCAGACTCTAGGAAGTCCCGGAGTTCTCTTTCCTGCCAAATCCAGTCTTTTCCGGTTTTTGCCCCCCTCCTCTCTCGACTTTCCCTTGAGAATGAATGGAATTCTGAGAGCAGAGGAGGGATTTCTGATAAGAGTTGGTGAAGGAGTGATCGGTACAAGCCGATAAGACTTTTCTGTATGGGAGCACCGCGACCGTCGAAGAAGAATGAGGCCGTCGTGCGACCACCTGGAGAGTTCTTGAGGGCGTATTTTAGGAGCGTCGATTTACCTGCCCCGGGGTTCCCTTTAAGCCATAGTAAACCTTGGAGTTGGCCCAGCCAAGTCGAGAAGCTCTCGTTCTCGAGCAACCATACGCAGGTACCGTGGGCTGGAGGAGCGATATCGTTTCGGCGCAGATCAGCCTCTTTGAACGAAAGAGACCGGAGGCACTCTACAGATCAGTCAGCAACGTGCTGAGCGAGGCATACGCCCTACAGAGGGCATTCAGACCTTGTTGTTCTAGGGGCCACGCGAGATGGAGCACGGCGTTGCGGTGATACTTTTGACAGCGGTCGATGCGTTTCCGCACATCGCGGGGCATTATGGCAACTGGGGGTCCTGGGGAGCGGCCTCCCCCTCATCGCACATTTTGTTCGCAGTTGCAGGCGGAGCGGAGCCAGCTCACCGCAGCTGCGCCGCATGCCGCCAAGCGCTCCCTGTTGTCGGGCGTCGCCCGCGTGGACGTTCTGAAAATCAACGGTCTGTGTTGGAATTGGGGCGTTGTTGCTGGGGTCTTACCCGAGCAGTCTCATCATTTCCTTCTACTTAAAGACCTATCGTGGAGAGTGGGAGATATGTTTGCGTTCAGAAATTCGAGCGGACACCGGCTGCTCGGAGAGTAGGAAGAAAGCTGGTCAGGTATGAGTATCTTCAAGCAACAAGTGGCAGGCCAAAGTGAAAGGGTTTGCAACCTCGAAACTGGAGCCAATGACCTCGAAGCTCAAGTCTGTGGTCCCAAGGAGAGCAATGAAGGGTCCCTTCAAATTCGGGAGAGGTTTCTGGATGTTTTCAAGCGTGGTATTTTGCACCAGGACTATAATGCCAGGAGCTCGCCGGCAATTATCGGGGGGAATAGGGTCGCTCACCATGGCGATGCCGTGACAGGTGCAGGCTTATACCGGTCTGGCTGCGGTAAGGCGAATGCCTCCTACTTGCAATCTACGACATCACTTCCACCCGAATTCTTCTTTGAGTAAGTTAACACCTTCTCTCCCTGTAGGTACTCTTGATCTTATACGATATATATAGATCGCGTTAGGGGCGGTGGCAGTATCTCTGTTCTAAACGCCCGCGCAACACTAGAGGTCAACAGGAATGGAAAGGTGCCCCGAGAAATTGAGGACATGTGGAAGGAGTTTGTAGCCTTGTAGGAGAAACCCTCGGGCACGCCAGAGGAAGACCTCTCGCCCCTTGGGCGAGCCTACTATCGATTTTGGGATACATATAATAGATATCACTAAGACGTCAGCTAAGAAACGGTTATGTTGTGGTATGCCCCGCCGTCACTATTTTGCTATGATACGGCCGAGTTGCGGTGCAGGAATATGGTCGGGGCAATGGACTCTTTTCTTATAGCGCGATCATCGTTATAGTATGAGCCTGGGATCGGGGTGGGGCCGCATATTCATATTCATATTCGCACAACTCGATGATTCTTATAGCGTGGGATTCTTGTAGCGCGACTCGACTGTATTAATAGCACATGGGTTAGGGGTTGCTATGGGGGAGTAAGGAGTAATTTGTCGTAGGCCGCAATTGCGGTGCAGGTAGACTCAATAGAAATAAATGTCATAGTGATGTTCTTCCAGCTGGCATGTGAGCAGCACGGAGGTAGGTAGAATCCATGTAAAGTTCTCCGCGCCCGTGGGTGCGGAGCCCTAATTTTGTTTATATTGTGGCTACATTCTACGTTGTAGCTACTTTTTACACTGCCTCGGGCTGCCCGACCGACCCAATAGAATACCTGCCGCGTGGGGCATCCTGGGACGGTAGCTGGGACGGTAGCGCAACCAATTTCTGTCAAGTAAAGGTGTCACGATAGGAAGAAGATGGCGAGACGACGAAATGAGTGGGATCTTGATTGCTTGTAGTTTGAATGTTGATGTAGATATGTAACCGGCGGCAAAGTGAGCCCCCAATAGTTAACGCGAATCACCACCCGTCGGAACTAACTCCTAGGAGCGCTCTAGTAGCCTGCCCGTAATTCCCAACATTGCGATGCTGGTGGTGTGCAGGAGCCTGGGATAGTTGGTTAATTGCGCTGTCAATACCCCGTCCGAGACACTCCGTCCACTTGCTTAAAGCGGCCTCTCCCGATAGCCAGACGCGGACGAAGACTGTCGACAAAGACTCCCTTACATCAACTGATTCTTTGATTGCCTCCCGAGCACAGAGTATACACTGTGGGGTGGTTGACGGCTGCAGCTTCCACAGCAATACGCCCTCTGTGTTCCACCGTGGACTTTCTTGGTGTTAGCGCGCCAGGGTTTCGTTCCATGAGGAGTTCTGCGAGTAGCGACCTAGCAATGGATTCGCAGCATCACCGGCTGGTATGGCGGGCGGTGCTAGCCTATGAAACTTGGGGAACTGACATGGAGCGGACCCATTATAACTGACACTGCGACTTGGTGTGAGATCCGCTAAGAGGCGTAACTGGAACTGGTCAACACCGTGCCTAACAGGCCCCCCCAAACCTACATGCACACGGAAACAATGCCTCGATACCACTTAACCATCCAGTCTTTGGCGGGAATGATCAGTGGTGTAACTAGCGTACGGACGCGGGCGCAAGGCAAGACCGGCGCTTGATTCTGGAAGAGTTTTCGGGTGATTAAGCCATCGCTAAAACGACATCTTTGGTGAGTCATTGAACGCAGGTCGACAAGTGTTTGGCGTTTGTCTCACAAGGCTAGTGCATCACGCTCAAATTCAGATCATTATCGGGACTGTCAGCTATGGGGGGTGTCACGGTGGTATGCTGCTAGCTAATAGCAACGTCTTTTTTACAAAGTACCACTACATATACACTACAGCGCTAACTGAGTTAAAACGTTCCATTGACTATATGCACGTCAGGTCGAAACCACACCTTCACCTTGACTAATAACAGAGCGCTTAGAAGCTAAGCCCGGGCTATGGGATCGAGTATAAATGGACCGTGATTGCGGTGAAAAATTACCTTGCGTAAAGAGGGAGATTGACTAACAATCTGCATCTGCTCTACAATAGTGGACTCTGTCTTTCCTCACCAGCGATTTTTATTATACTTTTTCCATTTCGTTATGTCTGGGCATCATGGATGGTCCGAATTCAATGTAGACCCTGAGTTGGGTATTGTGGCTGGGAGGCCAATACCTTTAACTAGGAGGCCCGGATGTTGGGAGGGGAGCAGGAGTCGTGAAAGCGGCCAAATATTGCCGCAACATGGGGGGGACTTTCCGGGTTCGGTGAGGAGGGGGGTGGGGGAGAGAACTGATGGTTTTGATTATAGAGAGCCCCCTAGGGGAATAGTAAGGGTGACCTCTCAGCACGGGGCACTACCACCCCGCCTAGTTCCTAGTAGCTATGGCGGTAGTTTCACGGCCGGTCATTCTACGGATGAGCGTCGCTCTTCTGACCCATTGATAGGGCCCCATGGTGGTGGTTCGGCATACTCTGATGATGAGGGATCCAGTGATGGGGAATTCTCCCATGATGGTAGGGTATTCTGCGATGGTATTCAGGGTCGACCTACTTATTGTAATCAATCCCTCCATGGCGGGCACTTCTGGACGGGCGGTGACGGTATTCATGGTCCAACTGGCCCCACAAGACGCTCTGGATTAACTGATGGCGATTATTATCCGGTTACCCAATCCAATCGTTACGGGAGGCGTGAGGTTAGTTTTTCTGGCTTGCTTGGTTATTACGCAGACCTGCACAACGATCTACATCCTAGAGAAGGATCCCGTGGCTCGAGGCGCATTGCTTTCGGGGGTTGCCTGAGGGGGGGCGGCAGTCCGCGTCCTAGAGGAGGATCCCGTGACCCGAGGAGCATTACTTACGGGGAGGGGTAGTAGGTTTGTGTACACCTTCAAACTTTCCACACTTCGCTATAGTAGTCTTGCTTGACCGTGGTACCTTACCTCGGGCCCACCTCTCGTTCTGCTCAACCAAGCGTTCTACCCACTGACGGAGAGCCTCCACCACTGCATTGACGCTATCTAGCGGGGTTCTGTTGTTTTGGTCTTGACTGTATGTTTTCGCACATAATGAGTGTGGGGCTGCGGGCCTCACCATGTAGTCTCGATTCTCTCGGTAGTTCTAAATACAATATCAAGAGTCTTTTGTAGACCTCATCTCAAAGAGAGTTTTCTGCCGCACTATGGGGCTAGCGTCATACCATAGGACGTAAAGGAGATAAAGGGTCTTTGAATAGAGCAGTTCTCCGTGACTCAATCATGCCAGCCGGGCATGCTAGCTAGTCTGAGTTAAGGAATGCTACCCGTGGGCACATACTTCTGCGGATGTGGTTCTTCCAGTATGTAGAACTAGGTAAATATGTTCTCTTCATTAATCGCTGTAGCATGGCGGGGGTAACTTACCTATCTCGCCGCCGTTCACTCTTCAATTAAGCTACCTATCCGCCGACACTGTACTGTGTTGATAGATGCCTACTTGTATTTTCTTTTTTCGATACGGAGATATAGGAAAAACTGTATATTGATACTGGCGTGAAAAAGGCCTTTTGCTATGATAGACCGTGGTTTCGGTGAGCACTCGGAAGACTGGCCGTGAGGGTTGAGGGCGTTATTCTGGTCTGGAAGGCATGCGCATAAGACGTACAGCTCTGGAATGTCTCTATGATGCTATTGCTATGATGTGTGTCACCGCCACTATGGCGCTATGGCATTGCCGCAGCCCACGGCTGGGAGGTATGAGTCCGAGAAATGGGCTCAGAGGCATGAGGCGCAGTTGCGGCGCGTTCTCAGCCCCTGGGGCACAGGATTCTCGGAGGAGCGTTCCAGCGGAAATAGGGGCGTCTAATTAGGCAACCCAATGGATGCGCCGCGAGGTATGCGGCGCAACCAAACCTTGTGTGTGTTGGCCTCTGGCCAATGTAGTGGTCCTCCGGCTGGCATATAAGCAGCGTGGAGGGCATCCAGGACCAGTAGACTAGGTCAATCGGCTGGATCTCCGCGCCTGTGGTCACGAGCCCTAATTTTGTTTGTTTACCTTGTGACTTGTGACCACGTTGTGACTGTTATTTTACATTTGCTCTGCCCCGCCGAACTGATCGCGTCCAACACGCATTAATTCTATCACCGCCCCCCAACAGGTCCAGGGTATTCTGCAGCGAGAGCTGGTTTGGCCGGTTGACAGGCTGGACTCGATACTATCGGTACAGTATCTTTGAGACCCCCAACCTGACAGGTAATCCGGCCCAACCCATATTGCAGTGTTCAAGTGGCTTGGGAGCGATTGGGCGGTTCGTGTTTATGCCTGTCGTTGCTGCTTGGCCCCGAGACAGCCTTAAACTAGCCTCCTCCATCACCGGGGAGAAATCAAGTCAACCCCCTATTCGGGATCGCAAGAGAGAGAACAAAATGGAGAGCCTAGTTGCTATTGGCGCGTGTTATCTTGACAATATTCTAACGTGAGTAAGCTGCCCATTTCATAAAGAGAACTCAGCTGCCTCCTGCCAAGTGTCGACCACTACCCCGCAGAAGATGAGAAACTGCGGGCAACTAGCCTCATTCAGCGCCGTGGAGGCAACTGTCCAAATACAGTGGAGGTTCTGCAGCAGTTACTAGACCTCAGCAAGAGTACGGTGTCGCTCGTTCTTTGTGCCGTCTTACCCTCCTCTACGGCGGATGGAAGCCGGCAAATCAGGTCTTCATTGCCAGACGCCATCGACCTGACACATTGCCTCTACCGGGAAGAGTTCAGTGAACCTGCGTCTAGCTACATTATAAAGAGCCTCTCCGCCGATAGCAGAACGATCGTTAACTTCAATAACCTGCCTGAAATGACGAGAAATGAGTTCGCTACAATAGCCAACATGCTTGGTAGCAAAGCGGGCCATTATCATTTCGAAGCAAGTATTGCCCTCTAAAGCCCAGTATCTTCTGTTAACGGTGGACAGGGAAGGATACCTGATGTTACCCTCCAGTGTATGCTGTATCTGCGCGAGCACTTCCCGGCTGTTAGAATTAGCGTGGAGGTGGAGAAGCCGAGCCGCGAGGGGCTGCAGCAGTTAGCGGCGGAGGCTGATGTGGTATTTTACTCGAAGAGCTGGGCTCAGGTGGGCGTTTACTCCATATAGTAGTAGTTAGTTCCTCGTCCTGAACCATACCTTTTGCAGGGAAGCGGCTACCGAACATCTGAGGACTGCTTGCGGGCTCAAGCTACTCTAACACCTAAGGCGTATGGATCTCATTTTTCTTCTAGGTGGGAGCTAGGTTAACCTAACTGGTAGCTCCCTTTTATGCTGCACCTGGGGCCGCGAGGGCTCAGCAGCGCTCGAACTCCCCAGCTCGTACTATAGTCATAGCCCAGCAGCCGTAGATGCGATCGAGTGCGTTATACATAACCCATTGAAAACATACAGATCTAACACCAAGCAGCGTGGTAGGCGCAGGCGATACATTCATAGCTGGCATGCTATACGGTCTCGCGTGCCACGGCGAGGATTGGGGCGTTTCACGCAAACTCAAGTTTGCAAATAACCTGGCAGCACGCAAGGTTGCGCAGGAAGGATTTTCGGGACTCGGGAGTGCCATGCAGAACGATTTGTGATGGAGAGGGCGGGACTTGGGGAGGAGTGTCGTGGAAGGAGCACCATGTCTGAGTGTTGTGTATCTCAAGATGCCAGATAGGTAGCCAAATTGGGGGTGAGTCCGCGAGAGAGAGCGGTCTACAGCTTAGCAGCGAGTTACGACGCATTATTCTACCGTGAGATCCCCACAGCGGCAGCTGTGGTGAATTTGCCTCAGCGCGCATCCTGACACACAGGTTGTAAATCCTCTGGCATTAACGATTTCGAGGCGGCTATATTCCGACGCGATTTGGTAGAATGAGACGCCTCAGCAGGGCGGAACACGGAGTCCTTGATCACAGGCAAGACCTTCCCGCCCACGTTCCTCCTCCAAGCCAACGACAAGGCCGTGTGAGTCGGTAGTTGGGAGTGACTGTAGTGACTGTAGTGACCGTAATACGTGTCGGAGTTCATATGGCAATCGTTGACGGGCCCAAGACTTTCCCGGAGTGGCGAATAGGAGCCAGCGAATTTGTGCTGCCCCTATTTGCTGGTCACGGGTTCTTGGCAGTGAAAATCTTTTCTAGCGCAAAGTCGACTTGTCACAGATATCATCAAGTGTTCAATTAATCTATTCTGCACATCAATTACAACAATACGCATTAGGGGGAGATTACCCGGTACGGGGCTTGATTGCTACTGTCTAATTGCCGTATCTACGCCATACATATACACTCTAAAGTAGTCTGGACTCCGAAGTTTCTCTAAGTGAGCATGGGGGGGTTGTAGGTGGTTCTGAAGGGGCATGAAGATAGATCGTCTGGTCTTGCTCCTGTGTCAGAACCCTGCCCCCTATTCTTCACGCAGATACCCAATAACCGATGCTTATCTTTCTACTCGCTCCCCTTTGTCTCGGCTGCACCCCTCTGTTGACGGCGATGGAGCAGACCTACATTGTATGGGACTCATTACCCACCACGCTTGTATCCCATAACGGAGGTTGGGGGGGGGGAGGGGGTTAACTAGAGTAGATAGTCTCAATTCTCTCGTAGGGGTTAGATGGCCATTTGGCGGCTTACCGCAAATTTCGGTGGGAGCGACATGTATTTTCATGAAACTTTCAACGTTTGCAACAGGGCTACTACATATTGTGAGGCTGAAAATATTGTAGAGATTGGTATAGCTAGTATATCTCAAAGAACTAGGATATTTGGAACCAATGATACAGGATTGGCGTTGCAGATATTATTCATACACGCGGTTTTCGAACAAATTTTTATTAGTAAAATTACCAGCTTACCTGCGCACCACTAACTCTATAATGGAATTGAATTTCTGCTAGCTTGGGTTGGCGACTACCATGATACTAGCCTATGATTAAATGCATAGGTATGCTAAGTATTGTTGGTGGCTGTAGTTTGCTGGTGAAAAATGCGCGGAGCCATACAAATTTGGGTCTCGCCAAATGGCCATCCCACGGTTTACGTGAACTTGAGGGGTCTTTTATGTCGAAGAGAGTGTGCGCTGTATCATTGCTAGCGTCTTACAAGCAGAATAAAGCGAACAAAGCAACAAGATAGAGGGGTCTAATGAATGCTATCTGTGGGCACATGCCTGAGCGGATATAGTGTTGCTCTGATATTGGCTGCCAATTTCGGGGTGGGTAACGGCTTCTATTTTTTGTCGGTTGGCTTCTTTCTAGATGGAGGACACGCTGGTGTTATAGCTGTGGTGGGGCTTTCGTGCTGGCCATGCCGTTGGATGAGAGGCGAAATATTGTCTGACCATTCCGCGTGAAGGAACATTATGGGGGTGCAGAGGCCGTAGCTATCAGGAGCAAGATTCTTCGATTTGGTAGTTAAGAGAGCAACTTTAGACCTGATAAATGGAGTCTGTATACTTCCACGCAGGTAGAGGAGAATGCCCTACGATAGTTTTTGACGCCCCACCCCGCCAATATCACCCATGGCAGCGCCGACCTAGGCCTCGTCCGCGCAAGCACCTACACCTATATACCCGCCCACCGTTTGGTAGGTCAACGCGTCCATAACGCCAGCGGTAGGGGCGAAAGCCGACCAGCAGTTGATTGCGCTGGCCGCGATCCGGTACGGGGTTTCGTTGACGGGAGGCTTGTGGCATGGTCTTGATGTGGGAAGTGGTTATAGTGGGTGGATTGGCTAGATTGCCTTCTGAGGCTTATGGGTGATGGGCGATCGATGATGGTGTTGGTGTTCGGGCCTTGAGAAGCGGTATGTGGGAGGGGAGGGAGTTTTGTGCCCTAAGGATGCGGATCGCTGAGCTTTTTTTCGAAATAAGAGCGAGTTCTGTGATCAGTTGGCTGTCCTGCAGAGTTGGGGAGCACTCTAGATGAGTTAACCGCCAGCTTATATAGGTCAGGCTGAATTGCTGCCTATGGCGGTGGGGTCTTGGCCTGGAATCCCTAGTTTCTCCCCACAGTACTGTTGCCTATGCCGTCCACCACTAATGTGCCTCAGTTTCACAGTTAGTCACCTAGCCGTTAAGCCCCCTTGGCTCAGCTTGCCCGCCTCGCGGTCGATTATTGAGAACAAGCACGCCTACGCTCGATGGGTATGCGGGAACTCTGTTGCGTTGATGCGCAGGCAGCATATGACCAGACCCACCCCCATTGATATTTATTTTTCATTCATCGATTACATTCTCCTAAAGCCTCCCACTCGATAACCCGTAGCTTTTGTGCTGGAAATGTTAGCGGCCTTAATGTTGGAAGCGTGTTAACACGCTCGAGCATTACCTTATGCTCGGACATAAAACTTAGCGTGTGACCGTGTTTATATCGGCACACACACAATACTCATAGCTAGACTCAATCAATTACACCTATCTACTCCGTCCATCGTCCCAACACTTAAAGCCAGTGCAGTTCATCTAAACCCAACCACTGCCCATTTGTTGCTGCAAGGATTAGGTCCTCGGCGAATTCACCCCGAGTTCGCACAGTCTCCAGGAAATCGCTGTCCCGTCTCATGCGGTGCAGCTGAGACGCGGCGTATCGGGCAATAAGGGTTCTCATTGTGTCTCGCGGTTTGGGTACTTAGGAAGTTCAGCGTTTATGCTTTGCGTTGGGGATTCTTAACGGGGGCGATTTACCGTTGCTGGACGGAGCAATTCCGGTTCTATTTGGTTCGAGCCCAAGTCGAGGCCCGACGCTCCCGGATAGAGATTCCTGAGCTCCAGGTTGGGACTCCCGATCTCCGGGTGGAGATCTTTGGCCTCTGGGTGCAGACCCCTGGTCGTCGTCGTTTGATTGGAGATAGAGATTGGGAGTACTCTCGTACAGAACTTCAGCCAGCTGTGCGACGGTATCAGGGCGGAGCTGGATATCCTCTGCGAGCTCCTTGACCATATTCTCCAATGCCAGTCGCTTCAAATTCTCTACGCACAGCCGCTCAGCGAGAACGTAGACTCCAATATGAAGGAGGCAGCAGGCATCTCTCCCAACCCCCTTCGGTGGGCTGTAGTCGGAATGGTAAAGGTATTCCACGAACATCTGAAAGGCCTCGTCGGTGTCGACTTCTGAGTTTAGAGATACGGTACCAGAGGTCGCTTCAACGCCCACAAGTGACGAGGATAGTAGGGTAGAGAAATATAGAGATTTTGAGACGAGGGCCTTCTTGTGGAGGTGGTATTCTCTCTTCGCCGGACCGACGACGACGCAGAGGGTCGGGGAGGCAAACTGACTAAAGCGCCGTGGTTTGGTTCCTGCTGGAAGAATTCAGGGCAGGGCTTGCGAGAACTCACGCTGCAAACTCTGATTCACCATCACTGCCTGCTGGCGCAATGTTCTTGGTGAGCTCGTCAGCATCTAGGGCGCGTCTACACCTGTCGCATCCCCTGAAGTCAATAATTCTACTTCCACACTCGGCACAACGCATCCCAACTTCTTCGCGGTTGTGAGTGAAGCCTTTCTTTTTGAGCTCTTTCCCCGTGTTCGTGCTGGACTGGTAGTCTGGTCGCGGTCTCTCTCCGGGCGGAGATTGCTGCAGAGCTGGGTTTGGAGCGGGGTGGAGTCCTATGGTGGGGGTCGATCGCGTGTGGTCCAACGAGAGCGAGAGGATCAAGCCTCCAACGGACGTATTCCTTAATTACTGCTAGTTTTTCTACAAAGCAATGCCCAGACGAATCGCTGATTCTGCCATTGGCCCGTGGTGATCGAGATCTTAGAACCGCTCATGATCAACAGCCAGCACACCTGATATGGTATTATGGATCAACTTTGCGACGAGGCTGTGGGGACATGGTGGAGGAGGGTTCTTTGTCTAGAAGATGGCGATTATCTCGCAAGTAAATTGTTGGTTTGTCGACTATATGATCTTTTATTTTGCTGCGCTTTTCTCGTGTGCACTTACTATCCTACGGTGGATGCTGGGCTGTTGGAACTGCGGTTTTCGGACTGCCTATTAGCAATCTAAATTCCCCCGGCGTTCTATTTGCGGGAAAGCTGTTGGCGGGAGAACACAAGCACGGAGTATAGTACTTAGTAGTATAAGTAGTATATATTATATATATATATATTGTGTAACTGCGTCTGTTGTGTGTACATGTCCAGCACTAATTAGAGTATTTCCCGGCTCACGCTGTCGTTTCACATTCGGTGCCGCACCGAGTTGTTTCGCCTTGAGAAAGGGACCCCAACCCAAACCAACACGACCCGGCCAGGCCGCGTTCGATTTCTGAGAATATATGCTGGTGGTGGTTGTATACTGACTGTAACCAACTGACCAACTGGTACAGAGCGGTTTGTGGTGGCGCCTCGGGCAATTTCCCTTGCACCATCAGAGCCAACTTTCCTCCGTCTGCACCGGCTAAGGTCTCTGTCTGACGTTAGCAGAGCGCAGAGCAGAACCACAGAGTCCCATGTACGGAGTCAGAGTAGGTGAGGATGGAACTTGCAACACTCTGCTCTGGACTCCACGATACGCCGATCGATGGGGGGTCTGGAAGCGAAAGCTCGGCGACCATGTCATCGCCAGAGAGAAGCTTTATCTCCGGGAGCATGTCCGTTCACCAGCCTCCATCTTCCCGAATGCGTCTCTGGTCGTTTCATGCATCGGCTTTCAGCTTCAGAGGCGCTGCCTGGCAGTGCCAACTACTCAACTTGACCCGAGGCTGCGCATCCTGATGTCGACAATTGACAATTGCGCGTTTCCCGGTCGCATCCGCCAAGGCCTAGTTGGCCGTCTTCTTGAAATAGCTACGGGGCAGTCTAGACAGGATACAATAGATACCGTCTGGAGGCTTTAAGGCTGGTGGGGGAACCCCATGTTCCCGTGTCCCTGCCCGGTTCTTGGGCGGCGAATGGCAGCGACAGACGGCCCGCTGTCCGGCTGATGCTGGCACCAAGGCGGATTCTCGGTGTACGCAGGAGGCGCAGGATGGGGATGGGGGGCCATGAGGTCTTTCCACACAACCGTGGCCGCGAATGCTGCGTGGCGGGAGCGCGATGCGGGCGTCATGCCACATCGGATCCGCCTGTTGGCACCGTGGCGGGTGTCGTGCAGCCCCACAATGCAGAGGATTGCCTTGGGCCCGCTCGAGGCATGGGAGGTTTCGCAGTGTACTTTCCCAGGACCAGAGCCTGCCGGAATACGACGTAGACACGGCTGCTTGGATTGCGGACGGGGTTTCATGGCCCAGTTTTGCGCGAAACAGGGGGTGATTCTGTGGCGGTTTCAGAACGAATCTCCCATCCCTGGCAATCTCAGCCCCAGCGCGAACTCTGCCCCTATTTGAACAAACGCGCCGCATCGCAATTCTTGATGCAGTTCTTGCTTGGTGCTGCAATTGACTGTACTTGCTCTCCTCCAGCCTGTGGCCGTGTTGGTTGTCTTTGGGCTGTCCGAATCTGCGCGTGCGCCAATATCGGAGATGGGGACGTCCTGTTCAATCCGCCAGTATTCATTCCCCGTGCCTGACCAGTTTAAAGGTAACTCTACCTATCGCGCCACTTCCGCTTCGAATACCTCTCTGACATCTCTCAAGCTTCAGCTATCCATATATCTGCACACTCTAGGTCCATTCCGAGGGAGGGCGCAGGTAGAGTCCGGTCCCCATCGGGCAACGATTGTTCGAAATACGACTACTCGTGCGGGCAAGCCGCAGAACTCGTGGTTACCCATAGGAGGTCTGGCGGGGCGAAGAAGAGCCTGAGCAATGCGATAAATACCTGCGATTCACGCTCGACGTCATCTACAATTAGCGGAGGGACCGGTTCGGCACCAACTCAGAGTATCCCCGGAGCCAGTGGCCTTTACAACACGACGGGTCTGGGGTGGCATTGCCTGATCGACAGTTGCCCAAAGAAGTCCGTTAACTCTGGAAGCGGTCGTGAATTTTTACGGCATATATACGATTGTCACAGAGCACAATTTAGTTGCTCCACGCCTTGGTGCGTGTTCTTCTCGGAAGAAAATGAAAGGATCTGCTCTGCCTGTTACAATCAACACCCCAGACTCAAAGAGGCTAGGCTTTCGATAAAAAAAATGGATCATAATAGGACCGTCGCCCTTCAAGGGGAAGAACCTCCTCGGCCCCCCAACAAGAGGATCTCGGCGGGAGGCCCTTCGGACAAGAGGTATGTTTTGCCCAGGGCATCAAACTTTGGATCTCCACTAATGTATATCTTCGAGCTAGCTCAAAGGCTGTTCCGTTGCCACTTGTCCCAAAGCAATCGCTACCCATCGCGGACCTTCCTATCTCTCGAGAAACTACACGCTTATATGCGAAGGCCGGCAGCGAGGTAGATGACGGTGATACCGACTGTGGAGACCCAGATTGTGATAACTCTGGTGATGCACCCGGGGAGGACGAGTGGAAGCAATACCTTCGGGCCTTCGTCAGAGACAAGGCTGCGGATTTCTATAGTATCATACAGTGGGCTAAGGATCGAAGTAGCCGCGGCACCGATAGCAATCGAGCAAGTTCTACCACCTGGTATTCAGCTTCAACCGATGCAAGCGGAGGAACAAACCGACGGAGCTCTACCAACAGCGGAGCTCTGAAGCGCGGTTACAAAGACAGGGACTCATATCTTCACGACGATCAGGGAGACAACGACCCAAAGAAACCAAGGACTGGTTCGATCGCAAGTAGCGCGGCTAGCGGCCATAGGTGGGCCTGCCCATACGACAAACGTGAACTTTCTCGATCTGCTTCGGGCAGAGGGTGCAATGCATGCACACTGCGTGGCTTCAAAGACATCCACAATGTCAAGTGAGTTACTCGCAGGTTGACTAGTATCGAGAATCGCGAGAATACTAATCAGGAATATAGAGAGCATCTATATAGGAGGCATCTCGTGTACCAGTGCGAGAGATGCGGCTATGAATTTCTCACCCGAGAGGAACACACTTCCCACGTACGGGCTCCGGTGCCTTGCGATCTGAAAGAGCTCCAGAATTCGGAAGGAGTCACGGAGAAAAAGAAGGAAAGACTGAAGAGCAAAGGTGGTCTCCCAAAAACCAGGGTCGGGCAATGGAACCTGATTTACGAAATTCTGTTTCCTGGAGACCTAGTTCCTAGCCCTTGTAAGCCTTGCTTCACGTTACGCTATTTTTCTTTTATAATCGCGCTCACAGCTGACACATCCAACAGACCAAGAGGAGATTCAACCAACCCGGGCAAGCTCCCTCTCCAATGTGTCCCGCGAAAGCTACGTTGGCGAAACATTTGGCCGCGAGCTGTTCCCTCAAAACGTCCAAGAGGAAACAACACAAGGCGCCGGCCCAAGCCCGACTGCACAAATCCCACATACCCGCTCCCGAGAGTCTGATGATTTCCGGCGCATGGAGCAAGCTCTCGAAGGCCGCCGATTACTAGAACGAATCCACGCCATACTGGAGGCCCGGTTTCCCGACACGATCCTGGACGCACGGGATTCCATCATAGCGGAAGAGGGACAGTCCGCCTTCCTCAACGCACGGAACAGAACTTCACTTCCATCTGTCGACGAAGCACCTTATATGGACTCGCTGTTACCTAGACCCTTGGCGCCGGGCTGGCACCCCGCGCAGGGTATGAATTACGATAATTACGAAAACACGCTCATCCCGGAATGCTTTAGTGTTCCTCCGCCGCAGGAACCTTCAGCGCAAGGCCCGGGTTTAGACCAGGCGAAGGACATGACACTGCTAGGGCCTGGTGCCCCTTTTTCAGACTCTGGCTACTACACCGGGGGGCTAATCCCCGATCCTCTTAGACCAAGTCACGAAACCCCCAATATTAAGATCGCTGAGGTGGGCGATGGGGCTACAGACATTACAACGGTTTCGCAGGACGACATAGAATTTCACCAGTACTGCTTTAATTCAGGGGAACGGGACTTTTTCGGTTAGATAATGGTTAATGGTTTTAATGGGCCCTCCGGTTTCTTTGTGGTTTGGTCTGATCAGATGGCTCGCGGAGTTGGAGCTCGCTGCAAGGCGAATTGGGGAGCTGGACTCCTGCGCAGATGACAGAAGCCCGATGCATCGGTGCGTAATGTATGACTACAGGGAGTGGGCCAGCCTAGCCTGTAGTTCTCTAGATAGGCAGCTTAAGGGCAGCAGTTCGCGGTATAGAGGTAGCTGGCGTATTATGGCTGGGTCCATCAGCATTACTATCCGCCGCGCAACGTGTGTGGTTGGGTTGCGCCACTAGGGGTGATCTGTACTTCGTTGCGCCAACACCACAAGACTTGCGCACTGCTCCTGAAATCGCAGTCTTGCCACCGCTCCTGGTGGTCGCTCTAGACTGCCCCCTTTGGAATCTCTTGAATTCTCTCGCAATAATAGGCGTTGGGTGACGCTCAAACATCAGACTTGGGATGCTCCTCTATCTTGGCAGCGTGCCGCTGCCAAGCCGGCAGAGTCATCGCTGCGAGAACGCCTCTTCCCTCGTCTCATCATCTCCATCATCATCCTGTCAACCAGCCCCCTCTGTGCCGTTGCCACCACCTAGGTCCAACAATATGCTCTACCGGGTCTTTACTTTTCTCTGCTTGCCCTAGCCCTAACCCGCTTTTATATGGGGCTGGGTCGCTTATGTAGTCTGATCCAACGCCGACCGACACGCTATGGACACTGCCACGGTTATGCGCGATAGCTCCCCGATCCTAACGTCCCCGCTCACGCCGCTGGACTAAGTCTAGCCCCGCCTTTATACCCGCCTCATCCTGTCCTTTCCTCTAAAGCCTTCTTCCGACCGCGACAGGATAGTCGAGGTGCTACGCTACGGCCTCAAGCAAGTCATCACCGACATTCCCTACCTCACTGGGACAGTCTGTCTGAGGGGCGATGGCGAACGTAGCGGCCGGATGGAGATCTGGCGTCAGCTTCGCGACCGCGTGGACCTGCAAGTTAAAGATCTCACAACGCCGGGCAGTGGGTGGGCAGTGGGTGGGCATCCGGATCCTACGACGAACTGCGTGCGAGGCACATGCCACCATCGCTCCTTGATAGCGATGTACTGTCGCCGGTGGTGCTCTTCCCTGGCCAAATGGCGCCAGCACGTATCATGGCGGCCCAAGCAAATTTTATCTCGGGAGGGCTGTTACTATGTGTGGCGATGCACCACTCGGCTACAGACGGTGTGGGGATGGCAACAATATTGGGGATGTGGGCGAAGTGGTGTCGGCGAGGGCCTGATTCGGATTATGTATACGGTTCTGAGCCAGAGTTTCTTTCTACGGCCCTGGACCGTAGCCCCTGATGAAGGGCTCAGCGGACGCCCAGGCTCACGGCCATAAAGAATACAAAACCCGAGCATTGCCCAGCCAGGACTCGCAAAGCCAGCGGCCCCATTTGCAGTCCCAGGGTCTGCAAAAACGGATACCGGCATCTGTTACTTCTCCGCCAGTTCTCTCACGATGCTGAGGGCTGGGGTGTCGAGTTCCATACCCTCCGCTGATGGGTGCGCCCCTAAGCCGTGGGTATCGACCAACAACGCACTTATTGCTCTACTTTGGAGCTGCATCACTAGGGAACGACTCACGCGGCTCCAGAGCAACTTGATGGAAGACCACGAAGTGGGAATAACCCTCGACGTGATAGTCGATGGGCGCAGTAGGCTAGTTCCACCGCTTCCACACGAATACATCGGGAATGCGTGCTTGCTCAGCACTGTAACCACCCCGCTCTCCGCCCTAACATCTGCAACATCCCTCTCTACGCTCGGCACCCTCTCTTCCTCAATTCGCGAGTGCACTGAATGCATTGACGACACGCATATCCGCAGTGCCATCACTTTCGTTGATCGCGCCGCTGATGTCCGTGCCATCATTCCAGGATTCGATAGCTCGTTCGGTTGAGATATCTTTTTGACATCATGGGCAGACCAAGACACCATGGAGACCGACTGGGGAAACGTGGTGGGTGGTATGCCAACATATCTGCGGGTACCAAAACCCGGATGTGATGGGGAATGTGTCGTGTATCCGCGTCTGCTGGACCAGGGATTAGAAGTTTTAATTGGACTGCACGCGGATGATATAGCGAGGCTGAGGACTGATGAGCTGCTTTGTAAATTCGCTAGTTGGAGGTGCTGAAAAAGATGCTCAAGAGTATGCAAATCAATCTAATTCACATGCTATGGTCATCGACCCCACTTGACTGCATAGCGCATCGCTTAGATTATCAGAATCCAAATCAAAAACGTGGAACAACAGGAGGCGTACCTATGGCAGGGTACAGTGGGCAGATAGCTAGTTTGAACCGCTAAAAAAAATAGAAACAGGATATTCTAGTATCTGTGCCGCTACGCTAGTTCTGAGGGGTAAATAGCGATGTTGTGGAACGTGCTGCATCACGAGTTGCAGGTTGGGTTCGGGGGGGAAGGCGCGGGGCGGCGGCTGATGCATTCCCACAGCAAGTAACATGGCTACTAGATATCGTATTGCAGACCACTGTGCATACCACAGATTCCAGCCGGCGGCAACATTTGACGCTGGGTGAAGCAGTGTGGTGCGAGCGGGTGAGAGCATGTATAGATACTAGGCAGCAGAGCTGTGTAGAAGACGAGAAACATGAGGCAAAAAGGGGTTTAGATTCGCGGGCGTCAACGGAACAAAAGATTCTAGTTAAGGCGCTACTGTCGGGCGACTGATGGGGATATCGGGGCTAGGCTAGGCATTAACAATGACGGCAACCTATGATATCGTGGATCTCTGATGGGGCTAGCGAAACATGGTGAGGTTCTGTTGGGGCGGTTCGCACCGCCCCGTGGCATTGTCAACTATTTGATAAATGCACTGCCCGAAGAAGCGGCCACAAAAAGGCTTCCTCATTCCCAACAACATTACTACATTGTGCCATAGCCAAAAGTCAAGATGGCATGTCAGGTTGGCGATGAGACGATTGCGGATTGCATATTCTGTCAACCTAGCTTTAGGACAGAGGTTATCCATTCTGTAAGCACCTCCAACCTGGATAGATATGGATACCCTGGTGGAAGCTTCTGGGGCGCGCTTTATTCTAACCCCACAACAGCACGAAGATGTCATCGCCGTAAATAACTTACGGAGTGCAGGCACTGCACACTGGTTACTTAT
Organism: Geoglossum glabrum; assembly: GCA_021527465.2. Taxonomy (NCBI): domain Eukaryota; kingdom Fungi; phylum Ascomycota; class Geoglossomycetes; order Geoglossales; family Geoglossaceae; genus Geoglossum; species Geoglossum glabrum. Next base: position 2,494 of record JAJDFE020000253.1, on the reverse strand, counting down.
GCCGTCGAAGCATATACGAGATATCGAAGGATTGGGGAAAGAACATATACCGATGCGTAAGTTTTGGAGCCACATTCTGAACTTCCCAAAAGGGACGAGTGGCAGCTCACTTTGAGGCGATCCCAGTTCGAAGACTCGATGAGCTAAAAGCCATACTCCTCTCTCACCACCACCCTGACGTGCCCAAAGAGAGAGTCCATTCTGGGTACCATCGCGGCCGGCGTCCCACTGGCGTCGGCACGTTCCAGTTCCCAGACATAATCTCAGTCCATCATTTGCATTTGCATGTCATCGTTGAGCCGAGTTGGCTTGCGCAGTATGCAAGGTATCCGTCATGGCTTCCTTTGTTGTGGGTCCCGGACGAGTGGGTGTTGAGGAGACTAGAGGAGGCCGGTTTTGTAGGACGAAAAGTGGTGGAGGAGGAGGAAGAGAAACGGGGGGAGCAGGAGGGCGGGGGTTAAGAGAGTGTAGTAGATGGACCGGAGAGTCCAGGAGGATAAATTGGGTGCCGGTTATTGGTACTTTGGTGCTTTCTTGGGGAATATAGAAGCATTAGTGTGGCTGCTGTCAGTGTAGTGGAGCTAGGTAACTTCTAGTTGATAAAATGACCGTTTATGGTTTAAATGGCCTAGGGGCAATTATGGAGGGGCCTGGGCCAAGTAACTGGCTGGATAAGGGAGTGCGACAGGCTATGTTTAAGTGGGTGATAAGCGGTGGTCAGGAATACCGGGTTGGCTAGAGCCAAAAGATGGCAAAATATTATCTGAACCGCCGCATAGAGGTGATGCCAAATATAAGGATTACCACGTAAGCACGTAAAACGGTAAGGATTTATGTGCCCATCTCTCCCAACCCAGATGTGTGGACCGACCTCCATTCAAGAATCCCCACTGGATGAATGATTTCCTCTCATCAGAAGTCGCAAGGTTAGCCAAAATTACTTCCGGCGGCCAGTTCATCGTGATCGAGTATGAAAATTCCGTCTTTGCTAGAAGCGGCATCCCTGTACAAAAGGGAATTTCCAACAACTAGCAAGTCAAACCGACCAACAGGGCCAAATGCATTCGTGTTTTCAGGGCAGATTCATGATGAGCACATTATTTTAATGATTGAGGAGGACAGGTCAAGGAGTCCCATGATATTAGTCATGTCTGAGGTAAAGTAGTTCACTGGGTGGTTAACCACTACTGGGAGATTGACCACTTTTCTAACTACCTACAAAAAGTGTGGAATAACTACAATACAGTCAATCATTTTGCCTTCTTCAAATTCCTTTAGTTCTTACTCCTCCATGTCTACATGATATAATGATGCACTCTGATATTGTAAGGCACTAGCAATAAGGCTCTTACAAAGGAGGCTCATAACCACATCAGACTTCCCAAACTGCTTCTAGCTACCAGATGGCATAACGAAGTCAGACCTCCACAAAGATGATATGATCCATAAGCAAGCAACATCTATAACTGTATACAACTTGCCAAGCAAACAATAGAAATAGCTTCCTACTTCCCATTGACAAAGACATCGCTACAAAAGTAGTATGCCAGAAGAACAACTTCTGAAAGTAGTAGACACCAAGTCGACAACATCGCTAGTAGCAGAAGGAGTCAAGATAATGGGAATCAGGTCAAAAAACAAGGTAACCATCAGAGAGCCAGCCAAATTATATATTTGGGCAGTCCGCTGCCTATAATAGGATGGGCAGTAATTAGTTCTTTACTCTACAAAATCAAGAGTACCTCTGCTGATCCAAATTATTTAACTTCATTACATTGTCTCTAAGAATGTTTTATAATGACTCTATGCTGAAGATCCTCCATTGTCTCTAAATCATCACATTACTAGTTAAGGCCTAAGATCTATGCTATGGTCTTACAGCTGAAAAAACGTTTTTCATATTGCTCAGTGTCCAAACTGAAGGTTCCACTATCACAGTGGTTATCACGCTATATGTTTCTCTCATGAATGACTTTCAAAGGCGATATAGAGAAGCCGGCATCAGTTGTGAGTGCTGGACACTAGACATGGGTGCTAAGTCCACTATTATCCTGGTAGTAGCAGAGACCATGGTCAACTCCAGCAAGCTTAGCCATGACCTCAGCAAGTAGACTAGGCCAGACAAGAAACTCGTGGACCATATTGTACTGGATAAGGCTCAGGTATTGATTAGTGCCTTTTACTACAAACTGCACTTACTGGCCAGTGTTCTGCCTGCGATTGACTGCAAAAAGGTCCTACTGACCGCTATCTTACTACCGGCAGCAGTGCCCCTGCTCATGACTTACTGTAGACTGACATCTGTAATCATAGTCTGAGCTCCAACCATTCGGCTCAATCTCTACTGCAGAATCATACTAATAAGCAAGCAAAAATGAGTTATTACCAAACAAGACTTGTATATAGAGTTCATAGAGTCTGTAACGGCCATACGAGAGCTCGGACCGCGGAGCGAGCCATGCTCGCACCGCCAAGGTTCGCGGCTCGCGAACCC